>APFE030532696.1:0-30875 GCA_000404065.3 Pinus taeda
GGGGTCACAGGGGGGGTGGCAACCCCCCCTATCTGGGGGGTTTAAAGGGGGTGGGTAGCCCCCCTCTATGGGGTTTGGGGCAGCGCCCCGAGAAAATTTTTTTGGACCCTATATTAGGTTGGGCGAACCTACCTATGGTTTTCGGTCCACAGTTTTGGACGCGATGGTTTTCGGTCCATGGTATTGGATGCTTCGGCATGTATAAATATGTATTGTAACATTGAAAGGAATATAATGAAAAATCAAGCTGGTAGTCTCGGTTTTGAGATCCAGTGGAAAATCTCTGTGTATATGTGTTTTATGTGTTATGCTCTCGCATTTTTATTTTTCCTGTGATTTAGAATTCGTATGCAGGTAATTTCTGTACGGGGTTAAAACCTACATTACAGTTACAAAAGAGCAAAATATAAACAAGGGTTGTGTCAAGTTAACCCAGGTCGCATAGCGATGACAGAGGAGAAAAAGTGAACCAGTAGTGGGACTCAGTCCAACAAAACCGACATACCCTAATCATAAACACAAGTTGATAACAGTGGCAGAGCCTACCGGGAAAGAGCCGAGGCATTCACACCAAGCACGTCCAGGAGCAAACCCCCGACCTGCGAAACCAAAAACAGGGCAACCTTGTGAGCCCAACTATTAACAGAGGAAAACCAACGAAGGGTGATGAACTTTATACACAGTGAGAAAAGCATTTACCTGGAGGTTTATCCACGTGGAAAGAATGTAAGTCCTTTGAGCCACAATCCACAGTGATAACCTGAGATCGAGGAGTAATCGTTGTTAGAACCAAAGAAAGACAAGGGGAAAAATAAATCATGGAGAGAAATCGTACCTGAAGAGAAATTGCAAGTAGAAAGAGGCCACCACAACTGTGACCTGTAGCATGCGAAACCATTAACCAAATTTAGCAAGCAGGACCACAATAAAACGAGAGAACAGCAGAACAATACGAGTTTAGTGACCGAACACACAATTACAGTGATCATTTTCTTACACGAAGGAGCAAAATGTCATTTTGTGCCAAGGAGCTGAGTAAACAAGTCACGAGGACGAGCGACAGAGCCACACCAGCAAGTAGCATAGCCCATAGCCGGCGTAGGCAGAGCTTGTGGCTCATTTCCATCCATACACAACACAAAGACCCACTTCCAGACCAAACCCTCAGCGCAACAGAATCACAAGTGTAAAAATGAAAAATGACATGGTAAACAAGGTTTTGGCATAGAGAAGAGAGCGGGAAACGATAACCAAGGCGCATACTTCCAACTCTACAGTAATAAATTCCAACATAAATTCCAACCAACATAAATCGAGAACCATCTCACGATTAACCTCTAATCACCGGAATTAAAGCCAACCATTGTTTAATTATATAATTGTTGATTAAGCAATCACATTATTGTTAACTATCAGTGTGTGGAAATTGCGGGCTGGTCCCATCAATGGGAAATTTGCATTTCAAATTAATTTACATCCATTTGTATTGCATTATATGATATCCAATTATATAATTGTAAATTTAATTATAATGTTTTGAGGAGTTTTCCATTTCTCTTTTATCCTTTGAAATTTTTAATTTTTTTTCTTAAAATATTATAATGATGCTACCTTTTTTTATTAATGAAAAATTTAGGTTTCAATTTTATCTAAATAAATAAAGGTTGAAACTTTCTGCACTTTATATATAAATTTTTAAATTTCCCTTGCACCTAATGGCATTTTTTTATTTTTATTTTTTTGCTTATTCAATCAAATATTTAAATATTAAAATTTTAGTTTTAATTAAACTAACCTTTGGTGTATTTTAAATTCATTTAAGAGCTTCCATTTTGAAATTTGAACATTTATACAAACATATTTTTACATTTTCAAAATATCTTTCAAAATTTCGGTTATTTGATGGCGCTAAAAAAGTTATTTAATTTTCAATTTCACATTTTAAAATTTGATGCCTATAAAAACACATTCATATATCCCAAACACCTTTAAAATTCTTAATATTTGA
Organism: Pinus taeda; assembly: GCA_000404065.3. Taxonomy (NCBI): domain Eukaryota; kingdom Viridiplantae; phylum Streptophyta; class Pinopsida; order Pinales; family Pinaceae; genus Pinus; species Pinus taeda. The sequence goes on from APFE030532696.1 coordinate 2,009, forward strand.
TACTTTTGTACAATATTATATGTATTTTGAATTAATTTGAATACATATATGTAAAATTAGTGTACATCAAAATAATTCGAATAAATGTTTGGGGTAGTGACTTGTAAGCAAAAAAAAAAGGACAATTTGATGCCTATAAAAACACATTCATATATCCCAATCACCTCTAAAATTCTTAATATTCGATACTTTTGTACGACATATTATATGTATTTTGAATTAATTTGAATACATATATGTAAAATTGGTGTACATCGAAATAATTCGAGTAAATGTTTGGGGGTAGTGACTTGTAAGGAAAAAAAATTTGTATTTGTTTGTATGCCGTTAAATTCTATAATTTTAAATTTCATAGTCAGCTATTCTTTCACCAATACTTCATGATTTTTTCATAAAATGTTTAGATATGAAAAATATACAATTTGATTCTTTTAATTAAAATTAGTTTTTTACATGTGTTAATGACGAGAGTTTTATCCCCTCATCTAGGTGGATATAAAGAATACGCAAAAGTTTGGGAGGCTAGCTCACCACCCCATTGCCCCATATTTCAATTCAAGAGGGTGGGCGGCATGGCTAACCCACCCTCTGCCCCACATATGTGAGCATTTTTTTATTAAATTAATGAATATGGCCACCCTATGCAACAAATATGTGAGAATTTCTTATTACAATGATACATATGGCCACCCTATGCATACAATATGTGAGCATTTTTTATTACATTGATGAATATGGAAAGTTGTCTCAATTCTGTTTGCATAGTTCTAGTGGATTATTTTATTATGTGTTACATCCCTCCCTCGTATTAAGTGGTATTATTTCTCAGGTCTTCCAACGTCGAGGGGTGTGTGCACAACAAAATGCATGTAACCACTAGGAATTTCTTTTTGCCTTTTTTCTCGAAGGGTCTTGGCTTGTGCCAATGGTTTGGTTTTGTTTTTGTTTTTTCGACCTAGTTTATGGATTGGTAGTTTGGTGTTAGTAGAGAGAGAGAAGGTGGATTAATGGGTAACTTTGACTGTATCGATGAGACTTCTCATTGGACATTGTGGCCTCTTCTAGAGTTGGTGTATTTTGTTGTAGTTCTTGGCTCCCCATAATCAATTTTGGGGTCGGTGCTTTACATGATCCTTTTTGTTGTGCTCGCATTTCTATTGGTCTTGAATTTTGATGCAAGGCCTACCTTGCAAAACCCAGAATCTATCTTCAAATTCCCTCTCTGGCTCAACCTATCTTCAAATTTTTCCTGATGCAAGGCCTACCTTGCAAAACCCAGAATCTTTATACACCATGTTTATAAACATGCATCTCAGCATTTGCCCAAATCAAAAAATCAATGCCTATCAATTTCAATATTTAACATTTGAATGCGGAAGCTTTTCAAAATAATAAAACTCACAATATTCATACCATTAACCTTCAACTCTGCATTGAGCGCTACAACACTTTACCTATCAGTGAAGTCAAACCAAATCATCATTCCAATGTTCCCATATGAAGGCTTTTGCTTAATTTAAAAGGTCTTCACTAAGATGCTCGGACGATGAAACCTTTGATCTCCCCTTCAAACAGCTGAACAACGAACTTCTTTCACCACCTCGCAGTCAATCTTCGTCATTGTATAGAGATAACAGGGCAATTCCTTCTGCTTTTCTCTTGCCAGCCATTGGCTTTAATATAAATATATATTGAAAACTTTGTACTCGGCTTTAAAGCATACCGAGACTCCAAAAAATGATGAGACATGTTTTTGCTGCGAGAGGTTCCAGATGAAGAATTTCAATGGAGGTGTTGGACAACGATTTTGAAGAAAATGGGCTTACTCTGCAAGTGAAATCGAGCGAAACGCGTTTCATATCTCCACTCTATCTGAGCAGACCTTTCGATGGTGGAGTCGAAAAAACCATATTCTGGGTTATGTTCGTTCTCTAGCTGAGAAGAGAGAATCTGGCTCAACATCAATTGTCTCCTTTTATCTACTTCACAATTATATATTTTCTTCATTACCCTGTTGAATTTTGTAGCGATCGGAACCCATAGCAAAACTATGGATTTTTAACACCATATCCGATAACTAACGGAAATCGCTCTCTGAATATTACCACATAAAAAGAAAATTTCTTCAATCTTTAAATTTCAATTGCACATCTAGAGGATCGTTCAAAACTTCATATGACACAAAAGCGATTGATATTGTCGGCACCACACGACTCTCCTATACAACGCACCAGACTTCATTCCTTACAAGTTTCCTGAAAGCATCAACCATACTAGATCTCACCCCTTTTTAAATTTAATTATTAACTTTTCTCAAATTGCACCCTCGGCAAATTAACTCCAGCGAGAACAGGAAGGCGATTCCGCCTTTCAATATGCAGTGAAATTAAATTATTGGATTTACTCTGCGTAAGCAAAGTTATACTCTGTCATATAATCATGAAATCAAAGAGCCAACAGCGTAACATTGGAAAGAAAACGATCTGAATTTTCCAACACACATAGTAAAGGCATCCAGCCCCGAATAGGAAGGCGATTCAACCCTTTAATACACAGTTAATTAAATTATTGGATGCATGCATACAATTCAACAGGAAATCGTTTATTCATGAGAATGCAGAGAGAAAAAAAAGTTATCATAATTCTTCTGGCACGCCCCTCTCTCTAATGAGAGCTTTGCCACTACTTTATTTTTATACATACATAAGGGATAGGTCTTCTCAGACCTTATCTTTTACAAAAGCAGGCTTTTTCCTTTTTACATAACGATTTAAAGCGTGAAGCTTTATTCTCCACTTTTATCCTATTTTTAAACTGAAAAAGATAACATGCTTTATTCTCTACTCTTATCTTATTTTAACTAAAAAAAACATAGAAATTGTAGGCTAAAGGACCCCACTCCCTTGCCTGTAGATTTTTTTTTTTTTTTTTGGAATAATTTGGGAGACTTTTTCCCTCTGGGTCGCATGCTCTTGCATCAGAATCCCAAGGTTGAAAATGATCATGATCTCCTGATCATGCGTTTTAAGTCTTTGTCCTTGTCTTCCAGGATCCCACACTTTGTTCTGCAAGTCATCATCTGCTGTTGCTTGCTGCTTTTCTCCAGGTCTCCATATTTTATGCTGTCTTGCTCCACTAGCTGCACTTTCACAATCTGTCCATGTTTTCATTTTGCTGTTGCTATTGCTGCTTCTCTTCCTTGCTGATGTCTTCCTCTAAGACACTTTCAACATGATTCTTCTAATTAATTCAATTTCCTTGTCTAATAAATCTTCAAGCTGCTGATTTCTTGCTGCTTGTTGAGCTAAGACGACTTGCTCAATTCTTACTCGTTCAATTTTTACCGTCACTCGCTGACTTCTTGCTTCTATGCTTGTTTCTGTTCTGACTGCCACCCTATCATCCATACCCTCTTCTCTTTTGGAACAGAAAACTTCTTCTCTCTTCATTTCACTACACAACTAAGTCAAATGTTCTGCACCAATACCTGCATTCACAAAACACTTGTTAGAACAAAAATCATAAGGCATCAGTGCCTTGTACTCCCTTGCCATCATTTCAGTACGCTAATCCCAATTATTCTTGAGATTATCACTCAGTATATCCTCAGCATCATCTTCTCTGAGAATGCCTCTGTATTCTGGTTCATAAAAATGAACCTCTTTATTTTCATTCATCTCTGTCTTTATACTTTGAATACTTATCTTCTGTACTTCTAGTCTCTTCTCTAGAACACTTAACTCATGCCATAAACCTGTCATCTCCTTTGAGAAACTTTTTGTGCAATCTTCAATACTTTCACAAGCTAAGCTTCCTGTTGTTACCATCTCATCATCTGTTATCAGAACATAATTCTAATTCTCAACTCCTGCAATAAACTCAGTTATCTGTCCATCACTTAATAGAAACAATTTTTCATTATCGGCATTTATAACAAATTGATCATCATCATGTATCATCCCTGCATTCATACATAAACTTTCAGTTTGCACAAAATGTTCAATAGTATCAGTTGTTACTTCCCTTATTTGCACTTCAGACTGATTCTCTTCTTCAGCATCCACAAGAACTTCCTCTTGTGCTGTAACAGTTTCACAAGATTGCACATCCTCCTCAGTAAAATCTGTAATCACATCACCATTGTCAGCTATACAAACACAAGAGTTCACATTATCCAGCTGATCTGGATCTACCCAATAACTCAAGAAATCATCAATGATCTCCTCCTCTGTTTCATCAATGGAAACCTCCTCTGCACCTGCAAACAAACACAACTCATCATTTTTAAAACTGCAAGACTTTTTAGTCTTGACTGCTTCCTTCAGCACTTCCCTCTTATGAGATCTGCATGTGGAATCTTCAAATTTCATCTCTGGCACAAGAACTCTAAGTCCCTTTTTCGACAAGGCAATCACAATTTGCCTCAACCTCCTCTGCAATTGTCGCCAAATCACTCTCTTTCCCTTCAGTGGAAAGAGCCATTTTCTATTATGATTTTCCTGCTCTTGTAGCCATTCTTCTAGTACCTGCAATTGTACCTTTATTACTGCAATCTCTCTTTCTCGAACTTCTGCAGTCATCTCCTCTCTGTGGCATTTCTCTGAACCTCTTCTTCCTCTAGAAAAACTCCTTTTGCCTCTTGCATCACCTCCTGTGGGTGCATGCTGGGTTGAGCTATGGCTAGCTCCTTCTTTAGGTGCTATAGATCTTCCTCTACCACCTTGACTTCCTTTTCCTCTGAAAGTCCCTTTCCCTCTCGCAAACTGCTTCCTCATGAGTTTCTCACTCACCATGAGTTGTACTAGCCTCTGCAATAGCAATCTCTCTTGCTGCCACTTACCTCACCAAGCTCTCCTCACTCAGTCTTTTGGTAAGTACTGGTTCACTGCCTCTGGAACCTTTTTGAGCACTCCTCTGCTCTCTCTAGGCTATCTCTTCAACTCACTTTTCTTCTTCAGGACACTGCAATTGTCCTCCCTATCCAGCCTTCAGCTGAATTCTAGGTTCACTGCCATCATCTTCTCTGCAACCATAAACTTAAATCATAAATTTCAGATCAAAAATCATCTCACCTTTAATATCCTGCATGATCTTGTCCTCTTTCCACTTCTGCAATCTTGTTCACTTGCAATTGTGTATGCTGCATATTAAAATCTGATCTTCCTTTCAATCATTCAAACACACACTTTAGTTTTCGAAAAAACCATTACCCAATAATTGTCTCAATTGTTTAAGGTAACCTACACATCACCATTGCAATCATTATACAGCTTAATGAAATTATCAATCACCATTACAATCATTAATATAGGCGTAAGGTTTGAAAACCCATGCCACACACAACACTATATGGTTTAAAATAATATAACCGCCCCTATAAACCTCGGCGGTCCTCTTATACCGACAGTGTGTCAAAATACTGTATCTCCAGACGAAAATCCTGCCACCTCCCTTCCAAAAACAAGCAATTCAGGACCAACTTCCAAGACTCCTTATCCGCAAAATAAAACAGTCATCGACTTGCATCGAGGCAAGCGCATCCAATGCTTTAGTGTGGAATCAAATGTGCCCATCATATATTGTTGACTCAGTTTCTTCTTTCTGAAAATGCAAACCACTCATGGAAAATCACAGGAAAAAAATAGAGTATTTAATGTCAGATTTGTAGAGATAAAGCAGGCGAATGCGCTGCAAAATATGGGCAAATGCGCTGCAAGATATGGGCGAATGTACACGCTGTTAATAACATGATTTGGACATAGTAATTATTTAAATAACGTGAAATCATCAGAGCTCACAAGGTCAAATCTTGACAAATATTTTGTGCCTTACATGAATGTAGCACCTCCATTAATTGGTGTACACTTTGACGCTATCCAACGAAGCAACACTCGAGGCAGATTCATCAATATATTAATGAAGTTTCAATTTCAATGAATATCTCTGCTCCAAAGGGTTATGTATGATCACAGTCTTCCTTCGATTTAAAAGCCTTGTATATCCACGAGATAGATATCTGCCTTTCATCCCTATATCGATTGGTAAGGCCTTGGTTGGTGTTTTAATGATTTCACACAACAATTGCAAAGGTTGACCGCTTGGAACCGGCGCGTTCAGCTCCTATCCATCTGAGATTTCAATTGCTCACGTACATTGCTGTTCTCTTAAGAGAATGTCGCAATTCCTGTGCGCAAACAGAGTGTTCTTCGGATTGTAATAAAATGACATTAAAGTGGCAGCAACAATACGTTTTCACAATGAAAAGAAACGAACCAAAATGGATCAAAATGCTCCAATACACAGTAACATCAAACGGAGGATAGGAAGGTAATTCAAGCCTTTTGATACACAACGCAATCACTATTCAGCGCTTCAATACACAGTCCAATTAAGCTATCAGATACATGCATATATCAGAAACCCATTACACTAAAATGCCGGAGAGTTTTAAAATCATGCTTTGGCACTCGCTCCCCTCTCTCTAATGAGAGCTTTGCTGCCACTTTATTTTTATACATACATAAGGGATAGGTCTTCTCAGACCTTATCTTTTACAAAAGCAGTCTTTTTCCTTTTTACATAACGATTTAAAGCGTGAAGCTTTATTCTCCACTTTTATCCTAATTTTTAAACTGAAAAAGATAACATGCTTTATTCTCTACTCTTATCCTATTTTAACTAAAAAAACATAGAAATTACAGGCTAAAGGACCCCACTCCCTTGCTTGTAGATTTTTTTTTTGATTTTTGGAATAAGTTGGGAGACTTTTTCCCTCTGAGTCGCATGCTCCTACATCAAATTTATTGGATTTAGCGTAGTCTATAGCGCAATGTTTATGAGTGATTCCCTTTGGTCCTTGTTTAGCCTTCATTTTGGCCTCCTCTTGTTTAGAAAGAGTCTGTATTTCTGTAATTGGTGTTCCCTTTCCTTGAGCTTCATGCCTCGACAATGCTTGTGATGTAGCCGAGGGGCAAGCGGTAATTTTCAATTTAGCTATCCCCCCAATATTTGTGACTAGATTCACCATATGGAGACCCTCTTACTTGATGATATTTACTTTTAAAATTTGAAGTTGCTTATTAAGATCTAAATTTATCATAACTAGTAAATTTTTTATCAAATATTTCAATATAAAATTTGTAATCTATCATTAATTTTTTTTATTCTTTTAGACGAAAGAGATAAAGATTTGTATTAAAAAAATATGGATGACGAGGCAAAAACCTTTACATATTCCTCTCTTCCTTGTGCGTTTGAGATTGACCACAAAGGCTCATCCCAAACCCTCAAATGGGCTCCCCATCATACAAATACCCGAGTGTCTTTCCAACTAAATATTTTCGAAAATACTACCTTATTTACATTCCATCTTCCCCTGTATTTTTATTTTGACCTCGAATGGCTTCTTGTTTTTCTTGGAGAAAAACTTATTCCTTTCCTCCCAACTTGAATCCAACCCACATTTTCTGCAAATTCCAGCAAGTTGTTCTTCATTAAAAGCAGGATATTTTTCTTGAAAATTTTCTCATCTCCCTAATCTTCCCAATCATTTTCCTTTTCAACAAGATTCCTTGTGGTTTCAAGAGGTAATCCATTTTCCACGAGGGTTTGATTCTTTTCTACGAACGTTGCATGACAATAACGATAAAATTTTCCGAGCATGTTCCCAATGGAGGAAAGCGATGTGTGATTCCTGAATTCCAAGGGAAGGTTCGATAATCTTATCCAAACTAGGGTTTTAGAAATTGATGTCATTAACAGATCTCAAGTTGAGGACTAGATATACATGCAGAAGCCAACGCTCCTCCAAAACCATGGCCCAACTTCACACGTATCCTTATGTCTCCAATCTTTTTGATAACCACAATGAAGAAACCTCGTGCACTACAGAAAATATCGAGTTCTTTCGTCGAAGGGGGCTTCCATGTCTTAGAGAAGGATTTATACAAATTAACCAGCCACAACCATAACCCATTAAACCTGCAAACCAAACCATTCTTTGGAAAATACTTTTCACAGTCTAAAGCTTCCTCAACCACAAAAATGTAAACGAAAAAATAGCTTGCACAACTCGAAGACGAGAACCAAAATTCAACATAGAGTTGTATGAAACTAAAGAAGAGCTAGCTTGATCGCCAACCATACCTGCAAAAGAAAAAGATTTATTTTTCAAATCACCGAGGTTCCACATTGAACCATCTACAAAAAATCCGTGCAAATAGAGTAAAGATTGAGTGACTATGGTTTTAGGTGAAACCCTATCCATTGAGGGTTTCCAAAGCTCTTTCCATTTCGAAAAATATATGAATATTATTATAGCCAATATGTTCCCTTCCCTAATTAGATTCATTTTTCTAATATATGATAACGATGATTTTTTTGTTTTTGTTTCCAAGATAAGATTAAAATATAGTTATTTTATTTTGTTCCTATTATTTTATGTTATATAAGATATATATCAATAAAGATAGAGTTGTGTTTCTTTGACTCATGTTTTATTTTTAAATTCAAAATAGATTATAATCTCGATGATGGGGCCAAAACCTTTACATATTCCACTCTTCCTTGTGGGTTTAAGATTGACCACAAATGTTGAGCCCAAACCCTCAAACGAGCTCTCCATCATACAAATACCTCAATGTCTTTCCACCTAAATATTTTCCAAAATACCAACATATTTACATTCCAACTTCCCCTATATTTTTATTTTGATCTAGAATGGCTTCATGTTTTTCTTCGAGAAAAACTTATTCCTTTATTCCCAACTTGAATCCAATCCACATTTTCTGTAAATTTCAGCAAGTCGTTCTTCGTTAAATGCACCATATTTTTCTTGAATTTTTCTCATCCGCCTAATGTGCCAAAGAATTTTCCTTTTCAACAAGATTCCTTATGGTTTCTGGAGGTAATCCATTTTCCACGAGGGTTTGCTGCTCGTGGGTTGGTTGTAGTTGTTAAGGATAATTGTTCAAAACCATAAATGAACTTCTTCTCGGGTTTCCTTTGGAGTATGAGTCATCAACCTCCAATTTTAGTTATTCTGCTAGAATAGCAGAATTTTTTATTTTACATGTTATTTGGCAAACCTTCAGATTTTCCATGGAATCAAAAGGAATTAAATCCTTGGTTCATAACCTCATCACGTCCACCATTATAAACCTTTAGTGCATTAAATCTCCGCCGTCAATCTCATTTCTCAATTCGACGGTTATCGCTTCACCTGCTTGCCAAGTAGCTTTCCAATCTCCACCGTTGATAAGCCCACTTGATCCAACGACTATCGCGTAATCTCGCGTGGAATCTTTTGCGATGTATAACGATCCAAGAGAACATGAGAAAAGTGGTTTTCTCATGCCACACGTCAACTGCTAAGGTTTATCACGTGAAATTTCAAAATACCACTTACTACCTTGAGACCGCACGAGATACTACTTTCACCTACGTAAACTACTTTTCTATTCTCACTAACGCGTGTGCTTGTTGGCATGCGATGACCGTTAGATATATTGGCTCTGTCGATCGTATGATTTAGATATTTTCGTGGGTCTTTAGTGAATTTGTCAGGTTTTCCTCATTCTGCAAAGATTTAACACTTCTACCAAGTTTAGTTCTTATCTATCATATTCAGGATATCACTAACTAACTATGTGATTTCGAATATATCCGGGTTATTTCAATGCACATTGAATGAAGATTTAGATGTAATAACACAAGACTATACAAAACTCTATTCGAAAGGTTCAAACTGGAAATCAGCAAAAGTCAGAAATATTTCAAAGGAAATTAAAACCTCCTACATGGACCATTCATGCACAGAATACATATAGACACAGAGAGATTCTGATGCAGGGAAAACCCCACTCTACCCTGCAATTAACTAGGATCTTCAATATTCACAATCATCCCATCTATATAAATATATTCTTTAACCAAAACAATTATTTACAGACTTATGTTGGCCAGATAAGCAGAATTGACGGCCTTTTACAAACTGCCCTAAGACTCCCAACCAGAAAACCTCTCACACTCAATCTCTATCTCTCTCTCTCTCTCGATGAGATGAGAGCTCATCTGCAACTTTATTTATAATAATAATGGATATGTACAATAGATGTTATGAGACCTTATCTTCTAGAAAAAAAAACAGGCTTTTTCCTCTTTTACATAATGATAAAAAGCTGGAAGCTTTTCCCCATCCTTATCCTAATTTTAACTGGAAACATAGAAATTCTTATCTCGATTCTATCCTTTTATTTAGGGAAAAGAATATTTACATAATTTTTTTACTTTCCTATTTTTAACTGAGAAAAAACATATTTTTAACTGGAAAAAATAACATAGAAAGTGCAGGCTTTTCTCTGAGTCGTCTGCTCCTGCATTAGACTCCCAAGGTTGAAAATGATCATGATCTCCTGATCATGTGGTTTGTGGTCGTGATCTTCCTGGATCCCATACTTTGTTTTGCAACCGTCCAAATGCTTTATTCCTTTGCTTTTATGTTGTCCTTTCCTCCATCTTCTTCTTTCTGTCAATCAGGTTCAAGTTCTGATTGATCTTGCTTGCTGCTATTTCTATTTTCCTCCAATTTGATTGCTGCATCATCAGCTACCATATTTCTTCAATTTCTATGTCCAGCTTGCTATTGCTGTTCCCAATTTTTGTTAGTTCAGCTTCCGCCATAGATGTTGCTACCTCCCAAACTTCCTGTCCCTCTGCAACATACTTTGGCTCATCACCTGTAAACACAATCAAATTGTTAGCATTAAAATCACAAGACCCACTGGTCTCATTTGTCGCTTCAGTCACTAATTTCTTTTTCTGCAGCTCCAAGTCTTTTTCCGGACTCAAAAAATTTTCACTCGCTTTCTGCTCAGCTTTCTCTGGCAATATTTCAGCGTGTTAATTTGTATTTACCATGAGACTGTCAGCTAGTCTCACCTTCTTACCGTCCTCTGCTTCCATGGAAATTCCCTGTACTTGTTCACTATATTGAACTCTTCCATCTGCTGGATTTTCTCTGTCATATCCTGGATTCTCCAACTAGTATTCCAGCAGTGCAATTTCTTTGTAGCATTGTTGAAGCATCACATCATCATTTACAGTCCCATTTATCTTGGCATCCTCTTTCTTATGTCCTCTACTGTGGCTTTTTCCTGAACCTCTGCTATGACTATTAGTAGTCATCTTCTTCTCGTTCTTTCTTCACGAGCTCCTTTGCAACAAGCCTCTGCAACAGCTAGTCCTCCTAGCTGCAATCTTACCTCACTAAGCCCTCCTCACTTAGTCTTTTGGTAAGCACGGGTTCTCCGTCTGGAACCTCTTCCTGAGCAACACCTTTGCTGCTTCTAGGCTTCTGCAATCTCCCACGCTCTCCTGAGAACACTTCAGTTTTCCTCTCTATCCAATTCCTTATTGGATTCTTCAGGTTCACTGCCACTTCTCTGCAACCATAAACTTAAATCATAAATTTCAAAAAATCATCTCACCTCTTAAGATCTTGCATGATCTTGTCCTCTTTCCATTTCTGCAATCCTGTTCATTTGCAATTGTTTATGCTGCATATTAAATCATTCATCACACATTAAAAACACACTTCAGTTCTTAACTTTACTCATTCAAAAAAACAACTTCCTCAACAAAGCATTCCTGCTCTGATACAACTTGATGCAGGGAAAACCCCACTCTACCCTGCAATTAACCAGGATCTTCAATATTCACAATCATCCCATCTATATAAATATATGCTTTAACCAAAACAATTACTTACAGACTTATGTTGGCCAGATAAGCAGAATTGACGGCCCTTTACAAACTGTCCTAAGACTCCCAACCAGAAAACCTCTCACACTCAATCTCTATCTCTCTCTCGATGAGATGAGATGAGAGCTCATCTGCAGCTTTATTTATAATAATAATGGATATGTACAATAGATGTTATGAGACCTTATCTTCTAGAAAAAAAAACAGGCTTTTTCCTCTTTTACATAATGATAAAAAGCTGGAAGCTTTTCCCTATCCTTATCCTAATTTTAACTGGAAACATAGAAATTCTTATCCCAGTTCTATCCTTTTATTTAGGGAAAAGAATATTTACATAATTTTTTTACTTTCCTATTTTTAACTGAGAAAAAACATATTTTTAACTGGAAAAAAACATAGAAAGTGCAAGCTTTTCTCTGAGTCGTCTGCTCCTGCATCAGATTCCAAATTTTACAATCCAATCCTCCACATCCAAATCCCATTTTACTAACTCAAAACTTACATAAGTACCTCTACATACAACAATCAAATCATAAATTAATGGATCGAATCTACATGATATTCTCCTCACGAATCTCAACTAAGCTTACATACTTAAATTAACTACAAAATAATTCAAATCCCTGAATTCTAGCTCAAATCCTACCTAGAAAGCTTTGTAAAGTTACAGCTAAAGGATCCCACTCCTTTGCTTGTAAACTTTATTTGTATTTTTGGAATAAAATTTGAAGTCTTTTGTCTTCAAGCCTCATGCTCCTGCATGAGTTGCTTTTCTAAGAATGTTGCATGATAGTAATGATAGAATTTTCCTAGCACGTTCCCAATAGAGGAAAGAAACGTGTGATCCTTGAATTCCAAGGGAAGGTTCGATAATCTTATCCAAACTTGGAATTTACAAATTCATGTTGTTACTAGATTTAAAGTGGAAGATGAGAGCTACATGCAAAGGCCAACGCTCCTCCGAAACCATGGCCCAACTTCACACGTAGCCTTATGTCTCCAATCTTTTAGAAAACCATAGTGAAGAAACCTCATGCACTAGGGTAAATATCCAGTTCTTTCGTCGAAAGGGGCTTCCATGTCTTAGAGATGGATTTATACATATCAACCAACCATAGACATAACCCATTAAACCTGAAAATAAAACCATTCCTTGAAAAATACTTTTCACAGTCTAAAGCTTCCTCATCCACAAAAATGTAAACGAAAAAAGTAGCTTGCATCACTCGAAGACAAGAACCAAAATTCAACATAGAGTTGTACGAAACTGAAGAAGAGCTAGCTTGATCTCCAACCATACTTTCAAAAGAAAAAGATTTATTTTTCAAATCGCCAAGAGTGACCATTGAACGATCTGCAGAAAATCCATGCTAATAAAGCGAAGATTGAGTGACTAGGGTTTTGGGTGAAATCCGAGCCACTCAGGGTTCCCAAAGCTCTTTCTATTTTGAGATATCCTTGAATATGAATATGAAGAGTAAGCTTGAGCTTTATTGGAAAGGGGGATGTGAGGAAACAATAAACTCTATCAAGAAACTCTCGGCTTGCATTCACCAAGTTTGGGAGCAAGATGAGAGTCATGTGTTGTAGAAGGGGAAACTGTAAAATGAGTTGTCAAATGAGAGAGGATAACAAAAAGAAATAGAAGCCATGATGAAGACAAAGTAGGAATTTCTAAGCATGACCATTCCTGAACTAAGGAAAACATCCTCCTCTCCCCATGAAAACTTTTGAGAAAAAAAAAAAGACAAAGCATTTGTTTAAATTTCTCGAGTGTTATCGATGAATTTTGGAATCCTTCAAGAGTCTTTCTCCAACTCAATAAGGACAACATTAGGAATTTAGTTCATAGTCTATGGAAGTATCTAGTGGCACTCATACAAGTCTCACAGTGATAATATTAAGTTCTCCTAGAGGGAATTCTTTTACAAGGTTCTAGAGGTACAATATGGTTTCCATACATGATGCGGAGGTCATGTATTATATGTAAATGCATTGATTCAATACATGTGAGGTCAACTATGATATGTGGCTAAGCTTCCCTTGCCTGAGGTGGTACCTTAGGTCTCACCAACATTCATGACTTAATCTTTGAAATGGATGGAGGAGATTGCATTGGGTAAGGGTTTGGGTAACTACCCAATCCAAACCCTTTTGATGTATCGTTGTAATTTTTGTTCTCACAAGGAGAGGTAGGTGCTTTACACCTCTCCTCCAAACCCTAACATAGTTTTCATTTGTCTTGAGGGATGACCTATAAATTTCTCCTCTATATTATGATTCTAAGTGTGGGTTCCCGGGTTTGTTATGTGAGAGGTTTACATATTCATGGTGACTTACGGGTAGAAGAGAGATTTTAAGAAATTGTCACTCATTTCCTGTTTCTTTCACTTTTATATGCCTTGCATCTGTTTAAGCTTCCTCTGTGACTCTCTTAGTTCTTAAGTTGTTAACATGGCAAGTTTACATTTCCTAAAGGTGATGAGGGTTTCCTCCCTTTGTGACAATAACTTCCTTAATTTTTTACCTCTCGCTACTCCAAAAAAGATCCTTGGCTCCAATTTCACTAGGTAGTATTTCTCATTCAAATATCAAAATATAATATTATTTTATGGTGTTTGACATGCTTGTGTTTCCCGATGATCTCCTTCTCTTAATTGTATGATCGATTCGAATTAACCCCTCTATTACTTTACATAACCTCTTGCAGAAAAGGTTGCATCTCCTTTACCCCTTGTAGAAGTATTTGTAACCGTCCCTTGAACCACTTAATTCTCAATTTAAATTTATGTGAATTTAGTGTGATTCTAACTCTCACAATTCTATTTCTAGGTAAGTGTAAGTAGTGTCGAGCTCAAAATACAAGAAAGTATTTCCCTTTCCAAGGATCTATCCTCACTCGAGGTGCTTTGAAAGGGTTCCACGTTCTAAATAACACTACTTCTCTTTTTGACACATCATGGCTAAGCAACTCCATGTACTTAATTACATATTTCAACTTGTAAAATGTGTTTATAGATAAGTGTAGCCCCAAGGAGGGGTTTGCACTAATGTTTGCACTTGTGCCCAGAAAAATGTGAGGGACATGATTTTAGTTTATCCACACATTTGTATGAAGGTTTTGTATTTTTGATTTCTCACGGACGTCGACTTAAGGGTCTATAATGTGGTGAAAATGCATAACATGGGTGCATGTAGGACTTTGACGGGTGAGGCGTGTTGTAGGGTTTATTTTTAATTATACATTTTTCAATGTATTGTTTTAGTCTTCTCCTATGGGATACAATTGCTTTAATCTTAAAGATACATAAGGTTTTTGAACTCTCGTGTAACTTATGTGGAAAGAACCTTTTGTTGATTTATAGCTATCAATATTTTGTTTACAATTACTACACTAATCTTGAAACACTTCTTGCATGTCTACAATAATGGAATATTATGATTGTATGTTAATATTCATAGAGGAATCTTGTTTCTAGTTATGCACAAATATTTTATTATTATTATTTTACTCGATCAATCTTTTTTATTGCTCTCCAAGTACTCTTCTTGTACATACTTAGTTATCATATTTGTTGTGAACATGAAATGTAGTTTTTCTTTCTTAGTAAGAAACACTGTGTGTTGATAACCATGATGACTAGACACACCGACCCACCTACACACACACACACACACACACACATACACAATAGAGTATCCTTGAGGTCTTTGTAAGGTTCATAGTTTATATCTTTTGTGTTTATTGGGCCTATTAGTTTGAGCACACATATTGAAATTTTCGACATGGATTTACATAAAATTTATTTTGTTCAAATTTGTGACCGAGAGAAATGTTAGGAGTATGGAGATCTAAGATAACCACTGAATAGAGATATGGAAAATATTGACAAAGAGGATTGGTGTGTGCACGATTTGAGAGAAGGAAGACAATGTTCCCACCACATGCATCATAATCTATTGTTGATATTTTGTAGCCTTGCATAGGAGTATTACTAATATAAACATCATTCCCAAGTATGCTTGGCCAGGTGTGCTATAGATGAAAGCAAATATAGCGAGGGAGTTAGTCTCCTCTCATTATTCCTTGAATGAATATTGTTTGAGGAATGTTGTGACACAAGTCTTTGTAGGTAGTGGAAAAAAATGCAAGATTCATGGATATGTCCTATATCTAGACCTTTGAAAGATGAAAGGTTTGTTCAAAATTCTCCAATGCATTCAATGAATGCTATAATCCTTCAAATATCCTTTGTCCTAACTCTACATAGACAACAATAGGGAGTTAGTTCACAATATGTGGAAGAACCTAATGGAGTTTCATTGTGACATTCATAAAGTTGCGTGATTGAGGTCGGGATATGATTTCTCAAGAAATGGCTCAACCCTTGCAGAGAAGAGGGAGACACAATTTGTTGCCAAAAGAAAGAATATCTTTTAACGCATCGAAAAGCATGTTATTCTTGGTTTTAGAAGATCCCGTGATTTTCCCCCGAGTACCATAGTTTAAAAATATTGTCTAGGTGAGGCATATAGGTGAGGAATCATGGTATGCATGTGATTTCATTTACTCCGTCCCAAACAAAAACTTAAGAATAGAAAATAGAGGTTACACATTTGCACAAAATCCTTTGACAAGACTCATCGAGTCATGGTGATTGTTAGTGCTGCCATGGCATCCCCATGAAAGACAATGTGTATCAATGATAAAATCGGTATTGGTATGGATGATATTAGAGTTATTGAAAACAAATATTATGTTTGAATGCAGACAAAAAATGATGTTTCACAATAGCCTAGCAATGTGTGCCCAATGTAGGAATTAACATGTTTCTTTTTTCCAATGTAGTTAGGGAGTACCATGCCCTTAAGAGAAAGACCACCATGGCATACTTCATTCCACGGAAAAGTATGTGGAAGATGGAAGAAGTGTGAGGAATAATATTTAAGTGCGATTGATGGATGGTTGGCAGGAAAAGAAAGACATTTATAGCTAGAAAGAGTTGTAGTTATTGGGTGTATGCATTTTTCTAATATTTTGTCTTCTATGTTTGTACAAAAATAATGTAGATGTTGTAAATGTTGTGAGATGGTTGTATGTGCTACTGCATTTGCATGTGAGATAAATCACGTGGTGCCTTCAGAGATAAGGTGATGAAAAGTAGGTAGGAAAGGCACAAGGTTATGTATGAAGGTGTCTATGAAAACATGTTTAGGTTATTGGATCAATTGCAATTTATTAGCATTTTCAATGATATTATTAGAGAAGCCGAGTGTGCTCCTTGTAATCCCTTTTAGCATTTGGCAAAAAAACATATTGAGCCAAGTGAACTAATGTGCAAGTGAAAATTTTGTTGGAATCTACTGAATCTGATTATGCAACCAAATATTCCTAGTATATGCAAGTCTCTAGAAAAAAATGTTGTGCACCAAGATAATATTAAGCTATTCTATTAAACTAACCATTTGATATTATATTTTTTAAGTTGATAATATCCATAAGGAAGTGAACCAACAATTTCTAACTTTATAATATTCATGAATATATAATAATAATAATAATTATAAAGAAGAATTAGAACATTAATATCCATAGCTTATCCTTTTAACTATCTAGACTAAACCTAAACCCACTACAAATAACATTTTTCTTTCCTTCATTAATATAAAAATAGAACATTAATATCCATTACTTATCCCTTTAAAATATTAGGCAAAATACCTAAATGAATAACATCATTCACAATAATAATAATATAAATGTTTGAAAATCTTTGAAGAGAACCAGATTTTGCAACAAAATCTTAAATAAAAAATAATATGGGATGGGGATGGACAAACAAAAAATAGACAAAGGTGGGCATGGTTTGTAAACAAGGAAGGGGTGGTGTTCTTTCGCAGCAAAATCTAAGTTCAAGCATGAAGAGAATGAAATGGATTTTTGAGAGAAGCCGCTAGAGTTAATTAATTAATTAATATATATATATATAGATATGATATTATATATTATTTATATATATATATATATATATTATATATATATATATTATATATATATATTATATATATATATATATGTGGGTGTGTTGGTGGAGGGAGATGTTGATGAATTCCTATTTCAAACTCAACGGCTACATTTTTTATAAGAGTGATGAACCGCCTCACCTCATTACAGACGGCGCGCAGCGAGATTGACGGATTCCTAAATCTTCATGCATATCAAATGAAATGCGTAACGTATAATCCCATCCGATATCGATATCCGTATCATTAGTGTATGCAGGCCGTATTTGGGAGGGAGGTTGTGCAGGTGAGGTGAGGTGCGGGGATGCTGGGAATCGTGTTCTTTCTTTATGACACGAAGTAACAACAAATAAATGTACAGAGGGCAGCATTTGAGAGTGACTGGGCATTGTGTTCTTCCTTGGCTGATTATGCCCCTAATTGTGGTAGGGTTCTATCTGTATTTCGATACATTGGATGCTAAGAGTGGAGCGAGCTTCACAATCCGGGGACCCATGGAAGGAATTTGTGAGTTGACAGAGCAGAAGTTTGGACATGGTGGGGATGTTTAGGTTGCAGAGCGGAAGAGAAGTTGGGATTTATATTAGATGTTCTCAAACCTTCCATGAGTGTATTCAGGAAGAAAATGATGTCTTTTGAAGTTAAAAAATTACCTCTTTAGCATCACACATTTTTTTGTACTATACACATAAAGACCTTTCCAACAATGCAAGAATCACGTCAATCAGAGTCTGTATACGAAAGTTATGTCACTCAAAAGTTGACCATCTTGTTTTCACTACCATAACTCAAGAGGATGCCACGTCAGCCCCCATTATTCATGAAAAAGGGGTAGCCACATGATTACGATGTGGAAGGCTCTAGAAGAGTTTATATTATAACTCTGGTTAAGAGTTGAGGTAGTCAAAACTAACCACTAGTAATTTATCGGGTTGTGTTATAACCTGGCCACAGGGAGGTAAAAGGGTTCCATTCTTTCGAGTGAATTTGTTCCATAGTCAAGAAAAATAACTAAGAGGGATAGGAGATAAAGCACACAGAAGGGATTTATGCATTTTATTATCCCACAAGCCACCGGTCATACTTCTTTGTGCTCACACACATTTTCTATTCAAAGAGAGAGCATAGTGGCCTCACCTTCCAGCTGGATTTTTCTCCCAAAAATGGTTTCCCAGGTCATATATTATGCCAAATGTGTGTATGAGCTTTTTTTCATTGTTCTCTATTTTTTGCATAATTTAAATTTTCATGCATGCACTATTAACAGTATTCAACGAGAGTTCTTCTGAGTAAGTAGCTCCCTCCAAAAATTGGTTTCATGACAGGAAAAAGGAGATGGCACTAAGGAGGCAGTCTAAAAAGGGTTAGGTTCTATTGCAGCTGATGGCGACACGAGGACCCCCTACTCGCCCCATCTACCTGGTAGATTTCAGCGTTTGCTCCCTTCTCTAGCTGCATCACCTGTGGCGGTTCCTGACATCCGTTTCTCACTAATCTATCCATAACAACGATGTTACGGCTCCTCCCTGTTTCACTATGACCCCAACTGATTTCTAATACCCTACCTGCAACGATGGTTGCGATGGTCCTAGAGGCATCTGGCAGAGAGCACATTGGAATAGGTATGGAACTTGACCTAGTAGACTACTGAAAAGACCCGTTGGACAATGTCAATATCTGACAAACCCCTTGCTTCACTGTAGATGACATCCTTCCTTTCTGCTGTGACCTGTCGTCTACCATTGAGGGCCTCCCTTCCATTTCTGTACCTTCCTGCTCCACAGACACTTTCTCAAAGCCTCCTCCGATCTAGTCGTTTCCTCCCTTGCCATCGCAGTCTCTTTCACCTTCCATATTCATCTTTGCCTACCTACACTCAAACCCCCCTCTCATCTCACCTTGGTGAATCCTCATCCAACCCTCTGCAAGCTCACATTCTGGCCTAGGAAATTCCACAAGTCCC
This sequence comes from Pinus taeda, assembly GCA_000404065.3. Classification (NCBI taxonomy): domain Eukaryota; kingdom Viridiplantae; phylum Streptophyta; class Pinopsida; order Pinales; family Pinaceae; genus Pinus; species Pinus taeda. The sequence goes on from APFE030532696.1 coordinate 21,756, forward strand.
GATACCTGAGGCGCATCCATCTAGTAGCTACGCAGTGGTACCCCCTCTCTCGGAATCGATCCTAGCGGTTGAGCTCCCTTGCCCTAAAACCCATGACCCTAACCCTAACCAACCAGGGGATAATTCCAAAGACCCTGAAGCGCCGACGCAGAGGGGAAAGAAGAGAAAGTTCTTCAAGATCAGAAGTGAGGACATCATTCTCAGAATTGGAGAGGACATTCAGTGGGGTGACACCATGGATACGGCAGACCGATTTCTGGTAGGTAGAATTCGGAGTTGAAGTTATATAGAAGTCAGGCTTAAGATATGGGCCTCGGAGGTTTGGGGACAACACCTAGTGGATCTCCCAACCGTTCAAGAATTTGTTCGAGGATGGTTTGCTCTGCGTTTTTCCAAAGCCGAGCACACAAACTAGGTAATATCATCTTTCTGGTATTTTGAGCATGCACCAGTTCTCCTCCAGCGATGGAACCCCCTTTTCAACCCCACAAAAGAACATATAGGAGTCAGCCCTATATGGGTTCGACTACCTAGACTGCCTCTACAATTCTAGTCAGAGGATATCTTCCGCTGAATAGGCAACATGATGGGAACCTATCTAGACCACAACAGAGCATACATAACATTAGGTATGATGGAAAATGTCAGGATTCTCGTTCACTTGGATACTCGGGGCGGTCTTCAGGAGCACATTACTTTGCAATGGAAATCCTTCTCCCGGAAGTAAACCCTAGACTACGAAGGAGTCCCCTTCCTTTGCATACGTTGTCACATGGTGGGACACCTGTACAAATATTGTCCACTGAATAAGAAGGAAAGGGCATGAGACAGGGAGAAGGACACAATGAAGAACAATACAGAAGCTCAGAAAAGCCCCTTTGAAGGGGAAGAGGTTGCAAATCAGGCACAATCAAATGCATTATTTGTGCCCTCAAAAGAGACCAGAAAGAAGCGAGGAAAGGCACCCATCAGAGCACCCTCTCCACCTCTTACTAGAGTTAGGGCAGCTGCCGAGGTGGTGTCCTCCACGGGTATGTCAACTACAAACTCCTCCTCTATATACTCAAATGAATCTCTGCACGGCATTGAATATTGTTATGAACAGTTCACTTCAATTCAGTCTTCCTCTCACATCCTCATCCCCCCCAAGGCTATGGAATGCCCTATAAAACCCCCCTCCCCTACCTTCTCCTACACTCAACCCTGTTTCCTTGAACATCCTCCCCCAAATTCCCAATTACATGATCCTCCCTCTCATTCCAACCCTCTTCCTTTCAGATACCCCACCAAAGCCAGGTTTCGCTTGCAGGCCCCTGACTCTCTGGGTATCGGACTCATCACCTCTCCTCCTCCTCTAAAATTGGCTAGAGGTAGACCATCCTCCCTATCCAAAGCCAAGGTACAAATAGGGGAAGAGATTTTTTTAAGCAATCAACAGGCCATTGATCGAGTAATTAGAGCAGTGAATATTGAGGAGGCTCCTCCTCCATGAATCTCCTCTCCTTCAATTGTAGAGGGTTTGCTACCCTACAAAAAAATAGCCATGAGGAGACTGATCTCAACAAAACCTGTTGAAATTCTCTTTTTGCAAAAAACCCTAGGTCAGGGGAGTGTCATTACCCACCTCCTAGAGCCCTCGCTACCTGGTTAGACTTTCCATTCCCTCGATGCATCAGAGAGGTCTCGGGGGCTGGTGTTAGGAGTTAATAATCAATCTATTAGGATCTGTATTGTGTGGGGGAGTTCGAGGCACATAGGATATGATATATACTCCTCTGAACTTGATATTGAGCTTAGGATCAATAATATATATAGCCCCTGTCACAATAGACAGGAGTTTTGGATAATATTCCCTGACTCTCACATCCTTCAAAAGTACAATCTCGTTCTTGGGGGGGACCTAAACTTCTCCATCAGTTATGCAGAATCATGGGGTCATAATTCCCAAAGGGATATCCTCTCAAATTTTTTTGAGGCCAAACTGGAGGAGCACAATCTCGTAGATATCCCTTCCTCGAAAATATTGCCCACTTGGAGGAATAACATATTAGGAGCAGACAGTCTCTCTAGAAGACTTGATAGGTATCTCATTAAGGAGCATCTATTAACCTTGGGCCTGGGAAATAGATAGTGGGTGGGTTGTGGAGGATGCTGAATACATCCACCTTGTCACAAATTACTGGATAAGTCATCCCCTTGGGGCAAAAAGAACTATATCAGAAGGTTTTGCAAAAAACCTTAAAGAACTCAAAAGCCTCTTTAAGAAATGGGCTCATAAGAAGAGGAAGCAGGAAGACCATACCCTAAAAAAATCTGAAGAATCCATCGAGAAGTATGAAAATGACCATGAAGGAATCTTCTCCTCCCTTGAGCCAAAGAGCAAATAACCTCTCTGCTAGCCAAGAGAAACCAAATCCTGAAGAACAGAGAAGAGAGCTAGAGACTAAGAAGCAAAGCCATTTGGGTGAAGGAAAGGGATGACATTACCAAGTTCTTCCAAAAATTTTCAAATGGGAGGAAAGCTATCGACACTATTTGGAAGCTATTAGATGAGTATGGAGAACCTATGAACACCTTCCCTCGGCTGGCAACTATGGCCTCTGCCCATTTCTGAAAAATTTATAAGTCGCCACCTAATGCCACCCTGGGAGATATAATGAAGACAGCCCAACTTTTCCCAAGGTTTGTAGACCAAGATGAAAGAGGAGATTTGATTAAAGAGGTCTCCTTGAGGGAATTGGTGGACACTCTCAAATGGTTCAAGCAAGATAAAAGCCCTGGTCCAGATGGTTGTACTGTGGAATTCTATCTGGAATTTTTTGAGACCCTGGGGGGGGATCTATTACAAGTTATAAAGGAATGCAGAACCTCTGGAAGAATGCATGAGGCCTTCAACTCAACCTTTATCGCCCTTATACCCAAATTGGACAATCCCACATCTTTCAATGATTTCTAGCCCATATCATTATGTAATTGTGTCTACAAGATCATCTCCAAGATTATAGCAAATTGACTTCGGTCAATCTTATCCAACCATATCTCAGCTAAAAAATTTGCATTTTTACAGAATAGACAAATACATGAAGCGGTCGGAATGACACAATAGATCCTACATTCTATCCAGACCCACAAGCTGAAGGGTATGGTCCTGAAAGTTGACCTCTCAAAAGCCTTTGATAGAGTCAACTGGCTATACCTCAAAATGCTCATAACACACTTGGGTTTCCCATTCGAATTCATAAGATGGATAATGAACTGTATCACCAATGTATCATACAGTGTCCTGGTAAACAGTGCGGCCTCACCTTTCTTCCATTCCGAAAGAGGCCTCAGGCAAGGATGTCCATTGTCCCCACTCCTCTTCTTGCTTATCATGGAAGGTATCAGTTTCTTGATTAAGGAGGAACATCGAAGAGGCAGGCTTAGGGGGATTTGCATCACTAAAGAATACACATTAATGCACATGCTCTTTGTGGATGGTGTGTTATTTTACCACAATGGGAGTATAGGATATGTGACTGCACTTCTCAATACATTCACCATATTCCTAGCAGCCACTGGCATGATGGTTAATAATGAGAAATCCTCTATAACGACTATTGGATGCACTCCATACGAGGTCTAGTATTCCCTGAGACGATTCCCCTATAACCTTCTGAATCTAGACGAGGGATTAAAATATCTGGGCTATAGATTAAAACCACATGGTATTTAAAATATTTATCAAGAGCAGGAAGACTGATACTCATAAAATCATTGCTAGAAGCAACTCCAGTCTATTGGATTTATTTAGCATGGATTCCTAAAGGAATACTATCCAGAGTAAAAAACCTATGCTGCAGGTTCTTGTGGAGAGGAAATCAACCCAGAAGGATCTTCACCTAGTCAAATTGGGACTTCCTGGCGCTCCCAAAGAAGTGGGTAGGATGGGGTATAAAAAGATTAGACTCTTTCTCCACAGCCATGGCGGCCAAACTAAGGTGGCAACTAGTCATGTCCTCCAGCCTATGGACTAAAGTGGCCACATCTAAATACATAGCTCCTTTAAATATTATGGACTGGATTCGACAACCTCAGTGGACACAAGCTAGGAAATCGATCATATGGAAAGCTGTCCTCCAAGTTATGTCCCTTATCAAGGATGGACTCACATGGAGAATAAAATCAGTAGAAGCTGTTAAAATAGGGATGGACCCCTGGATTAGTTGTGGGAATGCTCAAAGACTCCCACAGGAACTTAGAGCAGAACTCACTTCTAAAGGTATCACTCACATTAACCATGTTAGCGCTTGGAATTCACCTAGGCTGAGATAGACAAACTCTCAAGGCTACATCAAACCATTTCACCTCGTAGTTAGCCCTACGAGGTATGAGAAGGCTCTCTCGGGTCAGATTCGGTAGATCTTTCAATATGATAAGCTGACCAATTAGGATCAAAGATATTAGGCTAGTAAATTGATAAGGGGGGTTGACTTAAAGATTTTTGGGTTTTTGGTGGCAATTGGAGGGAGTGCAATTTAGGGCGCGGGGATTGAGTACAGTTTTTGCAGGGGGATCTTTGGGGCAAGGTAGGAGTGAGCGCTGATGCCTTAATCTGAGATGGATGATCAGGGATTATAGAGAAGGAGCTAAAGAGGGAAAACAAGCATTTGAGTCCTCTCTAGACAGTAGAAAACATAAATTTTGAACAAACTAAAAAGCTGAGCATGTCAAAGCATGATTTCAAACTTTATCACTTCATCTGTCCAAAAAGAAGCAAAAGAGAGATGTGGAATACATAAACAAACTTACAAGAACATGTAGAGAATACACCATCAACACAACAATCCACAAGAATCCACAATGATGTCTGCAAAATCCTGGCCTTCCTTTTCTTTAAATTACAGAGATAGATGTACAATATACAATAAAGCTTTCTCCCACAAGAGTCCAACCATGAAAATGAGAAAGAGAGAGCATAATATAGACCATCTAACTCCTTTCCCCACCTCTAGGGGTCGAGCTCAGCTTCCTAGGAGCAGTTTGAACTAATTCTAAGTTAAGCACTAGATAATAGGCAGTCCAACAACTTGCCTCTATTACTTAGCTAACTGATTCATGCATTTAATTATTCACTTTTTACATCAAGGAAGCTTCTATAAGGGTAAAGAGAGATAAAATCTATCAAAGTGCCATGAAAATATTACATTTACCCATCATCTACAAGTAAAAATGGTCAACCATAGTCAAAACAGTGTTTTTTGACAAAAAAGGTCAATTCTGGCAAAGCTGGCGCACACGGTCGCGCCCCCTGTGAAAATGGTCACGCCCCTTTGCTGAAATTTTTGAGTGGGTTCCACTGGTCCAAATCAGGTGCAAGATGGCTCATTGGAAAGCATGGTCTGTCTAATTTCCAGCCCAAGTGGAATTTCTGCATTTGGAGTTGTTTTTCCCCCTCAAAAACCATTTCTCCCAAGGTCACTTTCTGCAACTCAAAAAGTGGGCAGAAAGTCATTTTTTTGATGTATTTTGAGCTTTTGGAGGCTCAAATCTCAAAATCAGGCTTCTCCCAAGTATTGGTAATTTTTCTCTTTGCATGCCCTTTCCAAAAATGCCAAGTTTTCAAAATTCCGAGCAGTCCTCCAAAATAGTCGCGCTTGGAACGCGACCATGGCACGGGAAAAACCTGTAATTTTACCAAAAATTTGCAAAATGCTCCAAAATTCTCAAAATTTTAAGATTTTGATGCTAGATCAAGGCTGATCAGTACCATGATGAGTGAAGGATGCTTCAGCCAAGATGGAGAGTGGATTTGTCCTTTTCTTCTTCTTCCGGGCCTCTGACAGTTTTCGTTGGAGAATTTTGTTTCTAGCCTTGCAAACATGCAATCTTGCCCAATAGTGTGTTTTCATGTTGCGTAGCAGCTCTTTGTCACGATTTTCCTTTTCCAACAATCTCTCCAAATGTGCATTTACACGAATAAGCATGGACTCCTGATCAGCACGCAATGGGTCACCAGGCCTCCTACGGTTCAAAGTTCGATCACTGCGGATCCTCCATAGCTCATCAAGTTCTTTTTCATCCTCCAGCTGTTTGTTTCGCTGCTCCAAATATGTGTTTACCCATCTTGCCATGTACAATTTTGTTTGCAGTGACTGAATCTCGATGCTCTGCTATTGGATAATATCCCTGAGCTCTGTGGTAGGAGAATCAGCGTCAAGATCAATAACTGGAGCACCAGACACTCTCTCCTCAACCATGGGTTGCTTTCCCCTCTCTGCTACCTGTGCCGATGAAGGAAACGAGGCCCCTTCCACCTGGTGTGGAGATAACGCTCGCTGCTCTGAAGATGATGACGAGACCCCTTCCACTTGCTGTGGAGAAAGTACTCATCTAGCTGCTGCAAATAAGGTCCTATGACCTCTCTGATATGTGACCAGAGGAGAAGAAGCCATGTGTCTAGGAATGCTGGTCTTGGGCTGATGTGATGGCCCTCCCTCCTCGTGAACCGCCCCCGGCCCTGGATGTGGCTGTGTGAAAAAATGTCGGGAGATGAAATCTGCCCAAGGAATGCCCTGCTGGCTCAGCTGATGGGAAACTACTAGCTGAATAAGACCATGATGGCATAGGCTCCGAAGCTGCTGTGCTAGGGTCTGTCTCTGAAAGATAGCGACCATCCTCTAAATGTCGTGAAATAAGTATGCTGAGATGTTCATGATTCTCACTCTGGTGAAGTGCATCAATATGCGGATATGAAAAGAAGATACTCATGAGAATCTCCCCTCGCATGTGAAGTAGTGCATAATGAGTCTCATGATATCTATATACTCTGCTCGGAGGAACTTGAAGGGAAAGTTCCCTGACAAGTTATGCATATAGGTAGACCTAACATATGGCTCGTAGTATACTCGGTCCAGCCACTTGCGCTTCGGCCACACCTCACCCACATTAGGTATCCCAGTAGCATCTGTGATAGCCTCTGAAGAAAATACAAAATTCACCCCTGCAAGGGTAACCTGCCTGTCATGGAGATGTAGGACAAACAACCGGGCCAACTCTCTGTGATGCTGAATGTGTGACAGCCTCTCACAAAACTGATAACAAGCCATGTGCTGAAAACAAGATACTGCAAATGGGCAAGCCTGCAACTCCGTCAATGAAGTGGGCTCTTCCCTCTTGTGGTGACCACTCTTGCCTCCCCTACGAGGCCTCCGCTGTGTCTCAATCTCAGTAGATGATAATCGGTCATCACCTTGCTCATTAGTCTCAGTAGTTGACATGGTGTTATTGAGCAAGGTGGAATAAACAAGTCAAAATGACCGCTAACCTGCCTGCAAAATGCTGTGAAGTATGCTGTTTTCAAGGGGAAACATCATGAGGGATATGTTAGGGGAGGGAATTTACATATAGGAAAGGGAAAAATATATATATAAGCAGGGAAGTCTAAAGGAAAACATCACATAATGCTAAACATGTCATTCCATCTTTCAACATTTGCAAATCAATACTTTATTTAGGGAAACTGTGTTTTTTAAACATCAAGGGAAAGGACAATGAAAATATTCATGATGGAGGGGAGGATGTCATGGGCATAGGGGAATAGGGCAGCATCACTGATGTACAAATAACAGGAAACTCATTTCCTTTTGCCTTTGAATGCCTTTCAGAAACATACTCTGTTTTTTCACATGTAAAAATGGCCATTTGATGCTAATGGAAAACAAGGATTTAAGTATTTAATCACAAGGGGAAGGGAAGGGTTCTATGATTATTTTGCAATGGAAGGGAGAGGGATTGTATCAATGGAATTAGGGGAATGAGGGGATATAGGGAATTAGGGTTAGAGAGTAATGAAACCTATGAACAAAGTCTGCCAACCAATTTTCACAACAACAGTCTTTCAATAGTGCTGGCAGCTTCATAATAGTGAATTAAGGTTTCACTGCATGTTTTAACAAGAGGGAAGGAGATTCAATTGCATAGGGAGTTTGAAGATGGGATAGGCAATCGAATTAGGTTTTTCATGAGGGGAATAGGTAGGAAAACAGAGTCTAGGGAAAGGGAGATGATACCATGTTAATTCACAAACCCTAGCACAACAAAACTGCTCCTTTTTGATAGCTAGCAGCTGGTACATTCGATAAACTTTGTCATGATTTTACACAGCTTCTAACCTTTGATATTTACAGCAAGATGACATTTTTCTTTTGTTTTTTATAAGGCTATGCAAGTTATATTTTTTACTCTTTTTTACAATTCTTATGTGCATGCCTTGTCATCAATTTCTTTTGCTTTTCACAATGTTTCTTTTCATTTTGCTGTGCCTTTTATACATAATTTGCTGTGTGAAAAAGTGTAGAGTTTGAGCAGGAAGCATGGGAAAATTAGGGTCTGGATAGGGTTTTGATGGTGATTAGGGTTTTTAGGAAATTGGGATGGGGCCTAACATTAATTTGCAAATAAGATTAATGAAAATGACACTCTAACACATGTGAATTTATAATGGGAAACTAATGGAAGGGAATAAAGGAAAAATTACCTTGAAAAACAAACAATACAACCTAACATAAGCTTGCAAAGACATCAACCATTTAACCTATTTCTTCATAATTTCTCATGGTAAAAATGACCATAAACATGTTATCCATCCATGTCATTATCATTAAAAATGTTTGGGAGGCCTACCTCGAAGAAACTGCAAGCAATTTGGGAGAAATTTCGAGGTGTTGATAAATTTCTGAGCTTGCTGAGATTATGGTCGCGCACCTCCCAGGAAAGGTCGCGCACACTGTAACCGTCGCGCCCATGTATTTTTATACAAGAAAAAACTCACCACAGAGCCGCGCACCACCCAAGCGGTCACGCACACCTGAGAAATAGTTGTGCACCTCCTCAAGCTCTGGACTTGCAGAAAATTGCCACGAAATTGCCTTCTTTGCCTCTAGCACGAAATTTTCACTTTCAATTGCACAATAAGGGTGACTAAAGAGGGAAATTAGCTTTTATAGGGTCATGTTTAAAAAAATTTAACTTTAGAACCCACTTTCTAATGTTTTCAACTTTCTTTTCTTTTTAACATTGTTTAGAGTCTTTTTGTCCTGAAATGAGCTCTTTTGATGCGTTTGACTCCGTTCTTTTTGT
>APFE030532698.1:11919-25271 GCA_000404065.3 Pinus taeda
AAAAGATTGATTTTTTGCAGCTTGAATCTCAGCTACAGCAAGAAGAATTAAAATAGAGGAGTCATTCTGAACATGTTTTTGTTCAGAACATTAAGACTGCAACCCATCAACAACAAGTCAATAATGTTACAGTTCATTCAGATAAAGCAGCAATTGAACATGCAGATGCAGAAACTCAATCTGCACTTCCCAAGCCCATCATCAGACCTTGGGAGAAGCTTGTCCACAACAAGCACAGAACTGGTCTTGGATATGACAAGGACTTGTCCTTTCATATTCCAGACTATGCCAAGCCCATTCAGTTTCAGAGTGTTGGATTTATTCATGACAGTTCACCTACTCCTCAAGACAGTTCAGCTCCAGCTGTTCCAAACTCTATCTCTCTTCCACAGCAACAACAACAACAGATCGTGAAATGCCAACACTGTGACCGAGTTGGCCATCTGAAAGATCATTGTTTTGATCTTCATCCATGTAAGTATTATCATAAAACCAGTCATTCTTCACACAGATGCTTCAGAAACAATCGTCCTGCAAGAACAAAGATTCATCTAGGATGGATCACTTCTTCGCAATGGGCATCAACAGCCAAGAATATATTCCAAACACATGTCAGAACTTGTTCCAGAGTATTGAAAAGTCTTGCAGCTGAGTTTTCTCCATCATCTCACCTTGTATCTGACAGTGGGGGAAATGATGGTCATCTACAAGCTTCAAAGCCACATCAAGCAAGCTTGAGCCACAACCTGCCACACCAGTTTCAGAGTTGTAGCCAGAGACAAAGATGCCCGTAAACAAGCCTTCAGTTGGTAATCTGGGACACTTCCTCTAGCAGAAGACTTCATCTTCTTTCCAGTGTCAGAAGAATTCCAGGAACAAAATTGAGAACACTTCCCCTAGCAGAAGACTCCAGCTTCTTGCCAGTTTTGGAAGAGTTCCAGGGATTGCATTAAGCATTCCAGAGTTGTTGGTCATCCTTAAACCATCACAGGTTGAGACTTCCGTTTTCAGGTTGAAGTTTTACCTTTTATGTGGGGTGAGACCTCCCTTTTATGGTTGAAGGTTTCCCTCTTTAAAACAATAAGATCACTTCCTCTAGCAGAAGACTCCAGCTTCTTGCCAGTTTTGGAAGAGTTCTAGGAACTGCACTAAGTGTTCCAGTGTTGGTGGCCATCCTTAAACCACCGCTCTTTATACCAACATTTCAGAGAGCACATTCCGCCTAGTGCTGCCATGCATATTTGCACATTTTGTATTACAACTCCCTTCTTGGACTCATACATAACCCTTCGGATTAAGGGGGGAATGTTGGACACCTAATCCTAAATGGGTTAGTGTGGAAGCCGAATAGACAAAAGGAGTCCAAGAGACCTTGGGATGTGGAACCCAATGGTCATATAATGTACTATAAATGTATATCTCTTGTTAATAAAAATTGCACTCTTATGTTTTATCTTTCATATTCTATTGCTGCTCATGTGTGTGTAACACATAATTTTCATTTCAACCTTAAAAAATACAAAACTTCCAGCATTCCCTTTTCTATATCATATTGTTAATTGACAATGTCATCACACAATAGTTGTTGCTTATACTTCCAAATCATAGGTGAGATCTGGGCTACAAGTACAGTTGTGTGTCACTATCGAAGGAAGTTCTATGTTTGCTGAAGTTTCTCCTCTCGGCATAATAGTAGTCTTCAATAACTTTGGCAAAAGGTTGTTGGAAGTTGATTCCCATATGTTGAAAAATCTATAGGGCAATAATTAAGATGATTTATCTTCCTATGATAACTGCTTGTGATGTTTTTTTTATTTTTTCTTACTTTATTAACTTCTTCACTTATTATTATGTTCGAATATCATCAAACAACTACGAAAACAAGAAGAACAATAATACAAAAGAACACAGAATGTAGGGTACAAGCCAGGGCTAAAATCTCTCCACTTGAGAGGAAAAATTGCAAAATCTCCTCTTATGGATTCTTCAATTAATGAATTCCAAGACCTCTAGACCTAGACTAATACCCTCCAAAACCAAGTCCAACCTTTTTGAATGATGTGCTTCCCTTGTCCAAGTCAAACCCAGTCAAATCTCTTCCAGCAACACAACTTCTACCCCCAGCGTTAGAATTTTGGCCTCTACTGCAAGTCTGAAAATTTCGCCCCCCTGCAACTACTACTGCATCCACGCATGTGAGCGAAATTAGCCTTCCAAGGCCTCCCAACAACTTTGCTTTCCTTGCTTCCTTGTCTAGGGCTAGTAGGTGACCTAGTAGACCCTTATTCCAACAGATTTGAACCTCTTCCAGTATATAGAGAATTTTGACCTTGAAGAAACAAACCCTATCTTCTTTTCTTTGCTCGAGTGAGAGAAAATTAGCCCAAAAACAATCTTTCTTCGTCCTCTTCCTTCTTTGCTTCCTTCTTGCTCTTCTCCTTTGCTTGAATGAGTGAGTGATGAATGTGTCACAAGGAGGTTGAGTTCCCTCCTTTATATAGGCTTCTCAAGGTGGATGTGGCTTCTCAAAATAGGCCAACTTCCCAGCTACTAGGCAGACTTGGTCTTGAAGGGTATTTTGACACTTTTAATGACAAAAATAATTTTCTTTACAAGTTACAATGTGCCTAATGGGGTCATCAACTTATGACAATGATTCTAATGACTTCTTGACCGAGGACAAACCCTAGAAGCACTTGATGGGTGCTTGACCTATAAAATAAAAGACCTTGACGATGAAATCCATGCTCCAATAATAATAATAATAATAATTTTCTTTCATTTTACAATATACAAGAATCAAAAGTACATTTCATATTTATGAAGACTGAACCTAGTTACACATTTTTCAACACTCCCTCTTAACTAGGGAGGTATTCATAAATGGTACATGGACATTCTCAATTTGAAGAGATCTCATATGAGGAGTTGGATTGGTAACCCATTTGTTTAGCATCATATCAACCAACATGGTCATATAGCAAGGCCTTGAATAACAAACTTATCTCTCCACAAGATCAGAGCACAATGCTGGCGAGACAATTGATTTATAGACACTATCATCCTTGTCTCTTAAGGTACATACCCCACCTGGGTGTTCATAGAGTATGACCTTCCTTGGACTATTCTTATCTTGGATAGTTAGTCCTCAAAGAATATCGGTCCACGACTACTCTTATCTTGGATGCCCTACCTCATCCTCAAAGAGTATCGGATGCCAGATGCTTACCCAATCTTCCATTCTGTCTTCCCAAGTGAAGACAAGAATGATGTGTCTATCTCTCCCTCTTAACCAGGGAGGATACATCAACCAAACCAAGCTTGTCTCTCAAATACATAAGCTTTTGATTAGGAAGGGATTTTGGCAATATGTCAACTACTTGCTCATCATTGGAGATGTTTTGTAACTACAACACACCATCTTGTACTAGCTTCTGAATGTAGTGATACTTGTTGATATGCTTTGTCATTCCATGGAATACTGGGTCTTCAGACAATCGTTTACAACTGGTGCTATCACAATGTATCACTGTAGGGTCCATTGGTCCTTCAAATAGGTCGGATAACAACTTCCTTAACCAGAAAGCTTCTCTTCTTACTTCACGGGCTACAATAGTGCTCCTTCCATCTTGCTCATTGCCTCCGCAGTCAGAATCTGTATATCCAATTAAGTGGACATCATTCCTTCTATCATATTTCCAGCAATAGTGGATGGCTCCTTGTAGATATATCAATATGTGTTTTGATGCTATCCAATGATCATGCCTCGACTCCACTTGGAATTGACTGAGAACATTTACTGCAAAACATGTCTGGTCGAGTATTCACCAAGTACATCAGTGAGCCAATCAATTGTCTATACTTGGAAGGATCCACATGGCTCGATTTTCAACTCAATCTTTTTAAGTTTGTGATCATTGGGGTCTTCATTGGTTTGCAATCCATCACATCTTGATCACATACTTTCCTTGACCTAGATAGATCTCATTAGGTCCTTGCTAGACTTCCAGTCCCAAATAGTAGTGATTCAACCCTAGATCCTTATGTCAAATTCTACTGCTAGTTGCTTCTTACACTCTTCATTCGACCTTCCACACTTATCAAGAGAAGATCATCCACATATAGAAGAATGAATACCGACTCTCCCTTCACAACCTTAATATAAAGTTTCGAATCAACAAAACTTTTTGTGAAGCCTAATCTCTGTAGGTATGCATCCATCCTAGCATATCGTGCCCTTGGTGCTTGCTTGAGGCATCTGCAGACATATGCCTTTCTGTCTTTAACTTCAAATCCCAAGGGTTGTTCTATATAGACTTCCTCATCCACTGTGCCATTTGTTGAGAAATCTATAGGGTAATGATAAGAGTGATTTCTCTTTTCTTGATAACTGCTTGTGATGTATTTTAACTTTTTCTTACTTATGAACTTCTATACTTATTATTATGTTTGTATATCATCAAACAACTACCAAAACAAGAAGAACAAGAACACATAATATAGATTGCAAGCTAGGGCCAAAACCTCTCCAATTGAGAGGAAAACGCACAAATCTTTTCTCTTCCTTATAGATTCTTCAATTGACGAATTCCAAGACCTTTAGACCAAAACTAATACCCTCTAAGAACAAGTCCAACCTTTCTAGATGATGTGCTTTCCTTGAACAAGTCAAACCCAGTCAAATGTCTTCCAGTAGCACAACTTCGACCCCTAGCTGCAGAATTTCAGCCTCCATTGTAGACCTGAAATTTTCGACCCTCCTGCAGTTGCTGCTGCCACACATGTGAGCTTCGTTTTAGCCTTCCAAAGCTTCCTTAGACATTTCTTGGTACATATGGAGCTTGAGGATGACTTCTTGTGACCTTCGCTTGACCTTCTTTCCTTCCCTTCTTCAAGATCGAACTTGTAGAGGAAAACCCTAGATTTGATCCATTGCAGACTTGAAATTTTCGGCCCTCCTGCAGTTGTCGCTACTACACACGTGAGCTTCATTTTAGCCTTCCAAAGGCTTCCTTAGACCTTCGCTGGGCTTTCTCTGACTTCTGGAGCTTGAGGATGGCTTCTTGTGACCTTCGCTTGACCTTCTTGCCTTCCCTTCTTCAAGATCGAACTTGTAGAGGAAAACCCTAGATCTACGGCAAAAGCCCTAACCTTCCTTTGCACATGTGAGAGAGAAATAGCCCAAAACCAAGTCTTCTTCATCCTCTTCCTTTTTTGCTGCCTTCTTCTTCCTCTTCCTTCTCTTGAATGAGACAGAGAGATGAATGTGCTTCAAGGAGGTCGGGTTTCCTCCGTTATATAGGCTCCGCAAGGTGGATGTGGCTCCTCATTTTAGGCCGACTTGGCAACTACTAGGCCGACTTGATCTTGAAGGGTATTTTGACAAATTTAAAGACAAAAATACTTTTCTTTACAAGTTACAATGTGCCTGAAGGGGTCTTCAACTTATCACAATGACTCTTTTGACTTCTTGACCTAGGACAAACCCTAGAAGCACCCAATGGGTGCTTGACCTATAAAATAAACGGCCTTGAGCATGAAACCCATGCTCCAAAAATAAAAATAATATTTTTCTTTCATTTTACAATTTACAAGAATCAAAAAGTACATTTCATATTTATGAGGACCAAACCTAGTTACACATTTTTCAACACCATATAAGAAAGCAATCTTGACATCCATTTGGTGGGTGTTCCATCCCATCGATGATGCGAAAGAGACCAACGAATGAATAGTTGTATACCTTGCTATTGGAGCAAATGTCTCTTCATATTCGATGCCTTCCTGTTGAGAGAAGTCCTTAGCCACAAATCTTGCCTAATATTTATCAATACTTCCATCTGCTGCATGTTTGATCTTGTAGAGCCATTTGGAATTTACCACAGATTTGTCCTTAGGCCTAGGTATGATCGCCCAAATTCCATTCTTCACTATAAACTAATATTCTTCATTCATGGCATCCTTCAATTCTTGGTGATTGACAACTTCTTCAAAAGTGGATGGCTCTGCTTTAATTAGTTTTGTCATGTGGGTTGCATCCCCAGAATATCATTTGGGCTTCTTGCTTTCCTTGAATGTACTTTGAGTTGCTCCATGATCTTCTGCATCTAGAAGTGTAGACTTCAACCAGTTAGGTCTTTTTCTAGTTTCGTGGATTATTGCAAGTTGTATAAGTTCATAGGGACCTTCATCTTCATGGTTTGCTTCTTCTTCCTTACTAACTTCTTCAAATACCAGAAGTTCTTCATCATTAGAGTCCATAGGGAGATCCTTTGATTTTTTGAATGCAATACTTTCATCAAATATCACATCTTGACTGACTTCTATTTGGTGTCTTTCCTTTATGTAGATCCTATAGGCCTTAGAAGAGTTACTGTAGCCCACAAATGTTCCCTTCATGCTAGATGGATCCAACTTCTTCCTTTTTTCCTTAGGTATATGAATATAGATAGGACAACCAAATTTTCGGAGATGATCTACAGTTGGTTTCTTCCCAGTGAACACTTCTTTGGGAGACTTGTCGGGATTTCGATTTTGTATGTATACAACTGTCTTTGTAGCTTCACCCCACATAAATTTCGGTAAATCTTGATCATGTAGCATTGTTTTTACACTTTCTTCAATGGATTGATTCTTTCGTTTTGCAACACCATTTTGTTCGGGATTAAATGGGACTATTAGCTCCCTCTTAATCCCAGACTCCTTACTGAAAGCTATGATTTCCTTAGATGTGTATTCTCCTCCATTATCAAATCTTAATATTTTGATTCTTCTTGTAAGGTTCTCTACTTCAGCTTTGAATTCTTGAAATTTGATAAATACTTCATCCTTGGATTTCATTAGGTAAATCCTAGTTTTCCTTGAATGGTCATCTATAAATGACATAATATAGATGACCTCCAAGTGATTTAGGAGTCATAGGACCACAAACACCGGAATGAATAAAATCCAAGATTTCTTTTGATTGTGAAGCATTGCTTCCAAATTTTCTCTTGGTGTTTTTACCCAATGCACATCCCTTGCATACTCCTTTGTGATTGCCTTTCAGTTCAGGGATTCCATCTACTATTGAATTTAGAGATGGAAGGATTTTGAAATGGAGATGACTGAATCTTCTATGCCAAAGTTCACATGGGCTGATTTCAATGTGAACTAAAGCTTGTGCAAGAGGAGATAGCAACCTGTAAAGTCTTCCTTCATGAATCCCAATCACTCTAGCATTTTCTATGCTTGAGTTTTTACCCCTTACTATCACTTTTCCATCAATGAAACCACTATATCACCTTTATCTTCTAGAGCTTGGTTTATACCTTCCTTCCTTCACTTGATAACATACTTCCTTAAGTGAGCTTCACACCTCTTGCTGCAAACTTGATAATCATTGAAATTCTGTGCCTGAAATGATGTTGAGCTGCCCTATAAATAGTTGTTGGAGCTTGTAATAAGCTAACTTGAAGAGGGTGAACAAACATGACTCCTTGGTGAAGATATTATTATTCTTCTTGAAGACGACTTGAAGGAGAGGTATTGTGCTCGACTTGGAGGGCTTTCATACTTAATTTAATGACTCATACAAAACTTAACATACCCAAGAAGGGTCCTTCATACATGACATTGGCTCAACTTGACTTTTATGACTAGATGACAAAACTTAAAGGCTCACAATGGGAGCCATTACTAAAAATAAAATTCCTTGCTCATAAAACCCATGAGACAAACATTACAATAATAATTTATTTTTCTTCTTTTCATCAATTATATAAAATCACAATTACATATGACATTATGAAGGCCGAACCTAGTTACACTTTTCAACACTCCCTCTAATTTAGGGAGGTATTCATAATGGTACTTTGTCATTCCCAATCTGAAGAATTTCTCATAAGAAGAGTTAGATTGGTAACCCATCTGTTTAGCATCATATCAACCAGCATTGTCACATAGCAAGGCCTTGACGAACAACTCTATCTCTCCACGAGATCTGAGTTCCAGCGAGACCAATATGATGTATAAACACCCTCATCATTGTCTCTCTTGGAACATACTCCACCCAGGTTCTTAGGGTGTGTTCCTCCAGGGTTATTCTTATCTTGGATTCCCAATCCTCAAATAATATCGGTCCTCTACGACTACTCTTATTTGGATGCCCTAACACATCCTCAAAGACCATTAAATGCCAGATGTTTACCCAATCCTCCATTTTGTCTTCCCAAGTGAAAACAAGAATGCTATGTCTATCTCTCCCTCTTAATTAGGGAGGACATATGTATTCCAATAAAGGAATGTACCTAAGCTCCCTCTTGGCTTAGGAATTTCCAAGTTTCTTCCAAGTAAGAAACTTGTTTCCAGGTTCCCTCTTAATCAGGGACCTACAACAACTCCTCAGGTGGAGATGATGGGACAACTAGCTGCTTGAAGAACTCTTCATCATGTCATTATTTTTTTTTTTTTTGATATGTTTGGTTATCGTTATTTAGGAGTTTTCATGTTTGGGACTTCTACATAGGGCACCGACCATCCATCACTTTCATCCATGAGTCAACCATGTCATCATCAGAAAGTGATCCATCAGTCCATATCTGGCCTTCCTTCATGCCATGCTGCTTTCTTCATGCCATGTTTACTTAAGGATTTTTCATCCTGTTACACGCACATCGATGTTGGAAGACATCCATAGATCTTCCCTCGACAGCCTTGCATAAACCCATCCAAATATTTGTTCAAAAATAAAGGAATGAACATTAAAATCAACATTGTCTTTGTGATGGTCTTTCAACATGACATCTTCTAGTTTGCATTAGTATCTTGCATACATATCGACACATCTCCCAAAGATATATATTGTCAAGGGTCTCTTTCTTTTTCAGACTCCATCAGAGTCTTCATATCTTCCATGGAGATATCCTAGTCAAATCTTCTTGATCTTTCGGATGTTGATTGCCTTTACCATGGTTGCATATTCCATGATCTCTTCCTTCCTTTCTTCACACATTTCATTCCCAGGAGCTTCCAATTAGAGTTCCACAATTGTAGTTATCCACATCATACTTCATATGAGGACATATTATGTTGATTTCATCTAGTGAATGTGTGACCCATGCATTCCTCATCCCTTTAAGGGAGAAGATCCTTTCTTTTGATCATGCTCTTAAGATAGAGCATTGGTTCATGATATCTGCAACCATATGACATGACTTCCACAATATCAAATGTAAGTAGTAGCACATATACCTCATTTTTCCTTTGGGTCATTCAAATTTCCTGCAGCAACTTCCTTGATTGAAAGAGCTTCAATCCCTTGATCTGATTCACTTTTATGTCATCATACCATCATCCCATGAATTCCACAAGTTTGGAATTCTTGATGAAACACTTGCTTCCCCTCATGATTAGTGCACCTTTAAATGAAGATTCCATCAGAGAATCTCGAGGATCTAAAGTATCCCCATCAACAAATGTTTCCTTTTGACAGATGTATGCTGAACCTTGAACTAGATGACTTGCCACTTATGTTTCCAATGAGATTCCCAAGAGCTATATCCTTGACTTCCATTAATTCTAACCATATTTAATGCTTCTCTATGATGATGTCCTGAGCTCTTGCTTTCAATGCTTCTATCATGCCTTGATGCATCCCATTTAGTGAATCATGATGGCCATATCTTACAACAGAAGACTTAGGAACTTAAAAAGAACTTAGGTGAGGAAGACTATCTAAATAGTGGAGATCTATTACTTCCTCCTTCTTGGATTTATTATTTTCAGCTTCCTCCACTTCCTCGGTGATGTGGGCTTCTTCTCTTCCTCTTTTGTTATTGTCCTTCTTGAGCTTAGGACAATCTCTCCTATAGTGCCCATATTCTTGACACCCATAGCATTGTATTTTAGCCACGTTCTTCTTCTTTTTTCTGAGGACTAAACTTTACAAACTTTCCCTTTCTTTTAGTCTAAATTCTTTAATCTTGCATAATGACCATAGATCTTGGAATGGAGTAGCTTCTTTCTTCCCACAAATACTTGAATTAAAGTTACCCCACTCCTCCGATAGTGCATTTAATACAACTGTAGTCATTTCTCTATCGGACATGACTTCTCCTGGATCTTGTAGTTGATCCTGGATTTCAAATATCCTCATAAAATATGAGGCTATTTCATCTTCCCTTGATATCTTCAGCTTGTAGAGTTTTTTCCTTAATGAGATGACTTCCCCAGCAGTGCTTACGGAATACAACTCTACCAGTTTGTCATAGATTTCTTTTGAAGTTTCAAGTTTGGATACATATGGGATAAGGGGATCCTTGATAGATTCTATTAGAATCCTTTGAGTCCTAACTTCCCCTTTCATATACTTTGCAAGAGCTTGACCATCTTACTTTCTTGGTTTAGTGATAGATCCTTTGACATGTTCCATAAACTCATTTTCAATGAGATTCAGATCTATCATTTTCTTCCATGCAAGATAGTTTGAAGCCCCAATCAATTTGTTGCTTTCCTTGCAAAAAGACATTTTTATAGATTCATATACTTACTTGATAGGATGCTCCTTCTCCTTGCTTCTTCCTTGATGTTGATGATGATATAGAGAGTAGAAAACTTCTCCTTGATCAAGGTAGTTTTCTTCAAGAGTGATCCTTGATCCCATAAAGAGTGAGATCTCTTTGGATCCTTTGATAAAGATCAATGATGACTTCTTAGTGATGTCTTCAATGGTAAGGACCTTGATTCATAGGTCTCTTCAACTTGGCCTTGTTTTCTTGATGATGATCAGGAGACTTCTTTGTAGACTCCTTCGATCTAAGGTTATAACGCTTCCTTTGTAGATCTTGTCTTAAAGATGATCTTTGCTTTGATGCCTTCTTCGAGATTTGATCCCTGAGTATCCCTTGATAAGATGCCCTTCTTTGACTTTGTCACCTTAGCTCTGATACCATGTTGAGAAATCTAGGGCATCGAGATTAGGTGTTTTCTCTTAATTAGATAACTGCTTAGGTGTTTTCTTTTAATTAGATAATTGATTGTGAATGGTTTTTACTTCTTAATTATGATCTTCTTTTTCTTATGTTATTATAATGTTATTCTTCATTAAACAACCACCAAGCATAAACCATAAAGAGATGACAGACACAGAATATAGGCTATTTGCTAGAGCCAAAACCTGTCACTGTTGAGAGGAAAACCCGAACAAATTCTTCTTTTTATAGAGAATCCAATTGACGAATACCAAGACCAAGCCCGTTGACCTATTTTCTATTCCAAGAACAAGACACAAGTTCCCTTGATGATAGTCAACCTTCTGCTCATTCCTTTGTCTGGGCTCCTCTTCCACTTCGACCTCCTTGTACTTCAAACCTTCGACCTCCTTGAATTAGGTTTGCAATCCCAATTCTAACTTGTACGTAAGACCTTTTCTTATGCCTTTCCTTTGCTTAGGATGGAGTCTCCTATTAGCTTGACTCGGCCTCCCTTATGACTTGAACTTGTTTCCACTCGGCTGCCCAAAACGACTGTTGTTCTTCTCGGCTCCTTTTGTTGCAACTGACCTTTTACTACCCCACACGTGTAGAGGAAATTAACCAAAAAACAGACCTGAAATGAGCTTGGTTTATACCTTCCTTCTTTCGCTTGATAACAGACTTCCTTTAGTGAGCTTCGCACCTCTTGCTGCAGACTTGATAATCATTGAACTTCTTTGCCTGAAATGATGCTGAGCTGCCCTATAAATAGTTGTTGGAACCTGTAATAAGCCGACTTGAAGAGGGTGAATCGACTGTTGGCATTATGATGCATGTGTTGTACTTGATGGAAACCCACTTGTAGAAGAACAACTCACTTATATATAACTAGATGAATCTACAAAAGAGATATCAGATGTGACAGAATACATGGGATGCAACACAGCTCAAAGGAATCAGTTCAGATGTAATGAACAATGACAACTCATTAAGATGACAGTTCTCAGTATGGCAAGTTAGCTTTGCCATCAAGTCCAAAGGGGGAGATTGTTGGCATAATGATACAAGTGCTGTCCTTGATGGCAACTCACACAGATGACAGATCATAGTGCAGTAGGCCAGTAGCAAAGAATTGATGATCAGACTACCAAGAATGAAGAAAGAAAAGTATATATGCGGGTTCACTATATACCAAGTCGTCTACACACGCAGGTTCACTATATACCAAGTCGCGTATATACGCAGGTTCGCTATATACCAAGTAGTGTATACACGCAGGTTCACTATATACAAAAACACGTATATCGTACACACACACTTTCACGCAAGGAAAGGCACGTACATGTCGGAAAACTAAGTCTTGGGTCCATGGTATTTTGGTATTTGGTCCTTGGTATTGCGTTTGAAGTGTTGAACCCAGGTATTGGGTCCCTAGTATTGGTTCTAAATGGTTTTGGACCATGGTAGAGTAAGGCCTAAGACTATAAAAGGAGAAGAAGATCATTAGGCAAAGGTATTCAGAAAATCTTGAATATCTCATGAAATATGAGATCCAGTATGCAGCTTATGAGTTCATGATGCTTTGCTTGATCTGAGCTAAGGAGGAATCTCAGCGGTTGATGGAGAACAAGATCTAAGGATAGATCGGGATCTAATGGCTTGGAATGGATCATCTCTGTACAGTTTGATCTTGTTAAATCTAGATCTGTATACTGACACATGTAATGTTTTGTAAATATTATGATCTGGGTATAACTCAAGTTTGGAATAGCTGCAAATCATGAATGAATATTTACAGATATATACGCTAGTTGACTATGATAAAAGCGCGTACATACGCAGATTAGATACATCTAAGTAGCGTATACCATATGAGCTATGATGTTTGAAGTTACAGGTGGTTCTGGTTGTTGATGAGTTCTGATGACTGTTTACTGGTGTCAGTGTTCTGCATATTCAATTTGATTGATTGTGTTTAGCTTCAATGTTGATGGATGAGATCTAATAATGGATCAGAATCATAATGACTTATATTTATGTGATCTGATGGACTAGATCTGGTTGCTAACACACATATTATACTGTATATGTAATGATCTGGGTAAGTCTGAAGTCAGGAACTGCAGCAAGTTATAAGTAAGTAATTAATGACATATACGCTGGTTCGCTTTGGTGAAGTTGCGTATACACGCTGGTTCGGCTCTTCCAAGTAGCATATGCACTTTGATGCATGATTTTTAATGATACAGTTAGATCTGAACGTTGTTCTGGTGACTGCAGTTTTTGTTGACAGGGTTACAGTGATTCAGTATTGGGTGATTCAGAGATTGATGATGCTAGTGTTGATTGATTGTGTGCTTCAATGATATTGATGGGTCCAGTATGAAAATTGGATGAAAC
>APFE030532698.1:25291-38262 GCA_000404065.3 Pinus taeda
GGGACAAACCCCACAATGTGTGGGGAAACCCTTTGATCAAATCTTCTTTTATCTTCAATAATTCAGCAGAGAGAAATAGTACAATAAATCTTATTCATATCAGTAGTAGCAAACCCTAGATCAGTAGCATCAACATTAGCGGCTTCATTATCAAACTAGGGCAGACAATATCTCATAAACCGACCGTCGGATTGACTTCATTCCACCACCAAAAGTTGCGGCTTCTAGAGGAGGTTCAGATGAACCTACAGCACAGTTTAGATGAGGACATCTTCTAGGCCATGCAGGTCAATCTTTACTTCTGCAGTTGCAGCTTCAGTTTCAGCAGTTTCCGACTTCAAACTAGGGTAGTCGATATCTTGCAAACCGTTCATCGGATTGACTTTATTCCACCACCAAAAGTTGTGGCTTTCAGAGGAGGTTCAGATGAACCTACAACACAGTTTAGATGAGGAGATCTTCTAGGCCACGCAGGTCAATCTTTACTTCTGCAGTTGCAGCTTCAGTTTCAGCAGTTTTCGGCTTCAAATGTGTGAGAGAGAGACCCATTTCTGCGCAGTAGAGAAGAGACTCATTTCTGCGTAGTAGAGAGAGAGAGATGTAATGAGAAGTGTGTGAGCAAATGAGGAAAAGTCCTCTTATATTTATATACAACGTTGGTGTTTGAATAGATGCGACTGTTGGGCTTCTGAGCCTACATGAGTTGTAGGTCGGTTTGATAATAATTCCATAATCAAAATAAATTCATATCTCCATGAATACTTATCAGAATCGAATGATCTTTATATCATTCCTACACCTCTCAACGAGAGGAATCTAATAAAAATATTATCAGCCATGAATAAGATGACCCACATGAAGTTTCGCCCTGGTTTCCAATTTTAACACTTAAAGATGATCTT
The DNA here is from genome assembly GCA_000404065.3 of Pinus taeda. Taxonomy (NCBI): domain Eukaryota; kingdom Viridiplantae; phylum Streptophyta; class Pinopsida; order Pinales; family Pinaceae; genus Pinus; species Pinus taeda. The sequence goes on from APFE030532698.1 coordinate 26,194, forward strand.
TGCTTTGATGCCTTCTTCGAGATTTGATCCTTGAGTTTCCCTTGATAAGATGCCCTTCCTTGACTTTGTCACCTTAGCTCTGATACCATGTTGAGAAATCTAGGGCATCGAGATTAGGTGTTTTCTCTTAATTAGATAATTGCTTGTGAATGGTTTTTACTTCTTGATTAGGATCTTCTTTTTCTTATGTTATTTTAATGTTATTCTTCATTAAACAACTACCAAGCATAAACCATATAGAGATGACAGACACAAAATATAGGCTATTTGCTAGAGCCAAAACCTCTCACTCTTGAGAGGAAAACCCAAACTAATTATTCTTCTTATAGAGATTCCCATTGACGAATACCAAGACCAAGACCCTTGACCTATTTTCTATTCCAAGAACAAGACACAAGTTCCCTTGATGATAGTCAACCTTCTGCTCATTCCTTTGTCTGGGCTCCTCTTCCACTTCGACCTCCTTATACTTCAAACCTTCGACCTCCTTGAATTAGGTTTGCAATCCCAATTCTAACTTGTACGTAAGACCTTTTCTTATGCCTTTCCTTTGCTTAGGATGGAGTCTCCTATTAGCTTGACTCGGCCTCCCTTATGAATTGAACTTGTTTCAACTCGGCTGCCCAAAAGGACTGTTGTTCTTCTCAGCTCCTTTTGTTGCAACTGACCTTTTTCTACCCCACATGTGTAGAGGAAATTAACCAAAAAACAGACCTGGAATGAGCTTGGTTTATACCTTCCTTCTTTTGCTTGATAACAAACTTCCTTTAGTGAGCTTCACACCTCTCGCTGTAGACTTGATAATCGCTAAAATTCTCTGCCTGAAATGATGCTGAGCTGCCCTATAAATAGTTGTTGGAACCTGTAATAATCCGACTTGAAGAGGGTGACCCAACATGACTCTTTGGTGAAGATATTGTTATTCTTCTTGAAGTCGACTTGAAGGTGAGGTCTTGTGCTTGTCTTGGAGGGCTTTTATACTTAATTTAATGACTCACAAAATGTAACATGCCCAAGAAGGGTCCTTCATACATGACATTGACTCAATTTGTCTTTTATGACTAGATGACAAAACTTAAAGGCTGACAATCGGAGCCATTACTAAAAATAAAATTCCTTGCTCATGAAACCCATGAGATAAGCATTACAATAATAATTTTATTTTTCTTCTTTTCATCAATTACATAAAATCACAATTACATATGTCATTATTAATACCGAACCTAGTTACACTTTTCAACAATTCATGACTTCAAATTGCTATTGTTGCTTTTCTTGATATTCACTATGTCAAGAGAACTTGTACTTGTCTCAATGTTTTCATTGTTTTAACAAAACGTGCTGAAATGCCATCCATTTTGTTATAATTAAATGTTTCATAACAAATTTATAATTGAAAGCATATTATATTATTTAGGATTTATTGATATAGTGAGTGTTATGCAAAAGCAGCTAAAGGAAGATGGAGGAGCATTGATAAAACTGCAGAAATATTTGTGTGAGAGACTTGCAGATGTGTAGGAGTTCACAAGTGTAGTGAGAAAAGGCAAATGAGGTATGTATGAGGACTCATTTGTTGATTCATGATTATATGATTTGTGTTTGTTGATATTTAGATGCAATACATATCAATAAATGTATTGAATTTGTTTCTATGATGTGAGGCACCATAGCAAAGGTATAATTGAGTGCATATTATATAATTTCAGATTTATTTATATAATAAATGCTATGCAAGTGTAGGTAAAGAAAGTTGGAGGAGCATGGATGAAACTATAAAAATATTTTTGTGAGAGATTTGCAAATGTGTAGGAGAGTGTACAACTAGAAAGTGCGTTCAGGTGTATCTTTTCATTTCAATATAATGGTTCTCCTTTCTCCTTTCTTTTTCAAGAATTATGATTTTTGGTAATTGCATAAGATGCACTTTTGCATAATATTGCTCAAAAATAATTTTGTTTTCATTTATGATATTCTCATAATATATTTAACTGTTTATTTTAATTTCTATTTGGTATATTGAGTGGGAAATTAAGGTAGGTTCTAACAACCCATGATTCCATAGGTGTAGTGGGTAAATGTTTATTTTCATTTCTATTTGGTACATTGAGTGGGAAATTAGGGTAGGTTCTAACAACCCATGATTCCATAAATGTAGTGGGTAAAGGTGAATGTTGTGGCAAATTTATGGTCCCATATGTGTTTTTATTTAAATTTGAGTCATTTTACATTATTAGCCATTTGTTTAATTATTGAATGCAATGCAATGTAGGTAAAGGAATGTGGGGGTCACTAATGAAAATATCGAAAAATCTTCATGAGAGAAACATTGTAGTAGAGCGTTGAGGCAAATGTGGAGATCAATTTTCTTTTGGTCTGAAAGTCATGTATGATATGCTATATAATATTTCTTGTTATGAATACTATAGTTTTCTCCCGCTTACTTATTCGTTTCATATTTCTCATAATATTTCATGTGTACTTAATATATTTTAGAATATTTTGTAATCTCTGTTTAATACTTATTCATTTTTTGGTGTGCAGGGTCCCCTTGGTTGGATGCTTTTTGCAGTTGTAGTGCGCTATCTCTTATTTGAGTTTTATGTTTTACTTTTGTTGGTTTCGTTGTATTTTTCTATTGTTGGTCATTTTTGTTTCTTTTGTTGTTCTATTTTATTTTTATAATGTTGTGGCTTTTATGTATTTGTATTTGCGAGCATGGCCATGCTAACTTACGGTTTGGTATTTTTTATTTTATTTTTTGTTTCTTGTGTTTTATGAGCTTATTTTTTTTTGTTCATATATATATATATATTTTTGGATTCAATGGGTGCGGAAATTAAAGAAGACCTAAAAGACCAATTGTGGGTTTAGGGCTGATGTGGAGTCTACGACTGTAGTGGGCAAACATAAATGAGGTATGTATGGAGGAATTTACTTCTTTATGGGAAAGACGAAAAAGGTATGTATGGGGTACTTGTTTGTTACCAAGTTACATGTTTCATGCCCATTTTAATTGAACTCATTTGTTGCTTCATCTTTATATCATGCATGTTTGTTGACATTTTGTACAACACAGGTCCAAAATGGTGAAGAGCCACTGGTGAAACTATCGACTAAATTTGTGTGATGTGAGACACCATAGTAAAGGTATAATTGAATGCATATTATATTATTTGAGATTTATTTATATATTGAGTGCTATGCAAATGTAGGGAAATGAAGGTGGAAGAGAATTGATAAAACTACAAAAATATTTGTGTGAGACTTGTAAATGTGTCGGAGCTCACAAGTTTAGTGGGCAAAGGCAAATGAGGTATGTATGAGAAAATTTACTTGTTTATGGGAAAATGCGAAAGAGGTATGTATGAGGGAACTTGTTTGTTACTAAATTATATGGTTTTGATTCCCATTTTCATTTAACTCATTTATTGATTCATTATTATATAATGTGCGTTTGTTGAAATTTAGATGCAATACAGATCAAGAAAGGAGAAGGACCACTGGTGAAACTACTGAATGTCTTTCTGTGATGTGAGACACCATATCAAAGGTATAATTGAATGCATATTATATTATTTGAGATTTATTTATATAATGAACGCTATGCAAATGTAGGTAAAGGAAGGTGGAGGAGAACTGATAAAACTATGGAAATATTTTTGTATGAAAAGTTGCAGATGTGTTCGAGAGTTTATAGACAACAGGTGAGTTCAAGTATATTTTGTCATTTCATTACAATGGTTCTCCTTTCCCCTTTTTTGTTGAGGAATTATGATTTTTTGTGATTGCATAAGATGTATTTTCGCATAATATTGCTTAGAAGACATTTTTTTTTTCATTTATGATATTCTCATAATATATTTAAGTGTCTATTTTGATTTCTATTTGGTACATTGAGTGAGAAATTAGGGTAGGTTATATTTGTGTTCTTTGAGTTTATTTTCTTTCGTTACATATTGTTTCCTGGATTCAATGGGTGGGAAAATTATGGAAGACCTTGACAACCCATAGTGTGGGTTTTGGGTTGATGCATAGTCTACAAGTGTAGTGAGCAAAGGCGAATGATGTATGTATGGAGGAATTTACTTGTTTATGGGGAAATGATGTATGTATGGAGGAATTTACTTGTTTATGGGGAGAGGCGAAAGAGGTATGTATGGGGGAACTTGGTTGTTTGTTACTAAATTATTTGGTTTCTTGCATATTTTAATTTAACTCATTTGTTGTTTCATCATTGTATCATGTATGTTTGTTGAAATTTAGCTCAATACGGATCAAGAAAGGTGAAGAACCATTAATGAAATCACTGAATATGTTTGTGATGTGAGATACCCTAGCAAAGGTATAACTAAATACATGTTATATTATTTTTTATATTTATTTATATAATATGTGCTATGCAAAATTGCAAACGTAGGTAAAGGAACGTGGAAGAGCATTGATAAAACTTGTGGATGTGTAGGAGTCCACAAGTGTAGTGGGCAAAGGCGAATGAGGTATGCATGAAGAAATTTACTTTTTTATTCGCAAAGGCGAAATATGTATGTACAAGGGAACTTAGTTGTTTGTTACTAAATTATTTGGTTTCATGCTTATTTTGATTAAACCCATTTGTTGTTTCATCATTGTATCATGTATGTTTGTTGCAAAGTTGAATGAGGTATGTGTGGAGGAATTTACTTGTTTATAGGGAGAGGTGAAAGAGGTACGGATGGAGGAACTTAGTTGTTTGTTACTAAATTATTTGGTTTCATGAATATTTTACTTTAACTCATTTGTTGTTTCATCATTGTATGATGTATGTTTGTTGAAATTTAGTTCAATACGGATCAAGAAAGGTGAAGAAGCATTAATGAAATTACTGAATATGTTTGTGATGTGAGACACCATAGCAAATGTATAATTAAATACATATTATATTATTTTTTATATTTATATATATTATAAGTGCTATGCAAAATTACAAACGTAGGTAAAGGAACGTGGAAGAGCATTGATAAAACTTGTGGATGTGTAGGAGTCCACAAGTTTAGTGGGCAAAGGCGAATGAGTTATGCATGGAGAAATTTAGTTGTTTATTTGCAAAGGCGAAATATGTATGTACGAGGGAACTTAGTTGTTTGTTACTAAATTATTTGGTTTCATGCGTATTTTGATTGAACCCATTGTTGTTTCATCATTGTATCATGTATTATGTTTGTTGCAAAGTTGAATGAGGTATGTATGGTGGAATTTGCTTGTTTATGGGGAGAGGTGAAAGAGGTATGTATGGAGGAACTTAGTTGTTTGATACTAAATTATTTGGTTTCATGCATATTTTAATTGAACTCATTTGTTGTTTCATTATTGTATCATGTATGTTTGTTGAAGTTTGGTTCAATACAGATCAAGAAAGGTGAAGGACCATTAAGGAATCTATTGAACAACATAACAAAGGTGTTTGTGATGTGAGACAACATAACAAAAGTGTTTGTGATGTGAGATACCATAGCAAAGGTATAATTGAATGCATATTATATTATTTTTGATATTTATTTATATAATAAGTGCTATGCAAATTTAGTTAAAGAAATGTGGAGGAGCATTGATAAAACTTGTGGATGTGTAGGAGTCCACAAGCGTAGTGGGCAAAGGCGATTGAGGTATGTATGGTGAAATTTACTTGTTTAGTCGCAAAGGCAAAAAGAGGGATGTACGAGGGAACTTAGTTGTTTGTTACTAAATTATTTGGTTTCGTACATATTTAATTGAACTCATTTGTTGTTTCATCATCGTATCATGTATGTTTGTTGAAATTTAGTTAGTTCAATACATATTAAGAAAAATAAAGGACCATTAGTGAAATTACTGAATATGTTTTTGATGTGAAGCACCATATCAAATGTATAATTGAAAACATATTATATTATTTTTTATATTTATTTATATAACAAGTGTTATGCAAATGCATGTAAAAGAACATGGGGGAGCATTGATAAAACTTGTGGATGTGTAGGATTCCACAATTGTAGTGGGCAAAGGCGAATGAGGTATGTGTGGAGAAATTTATTTGTTTATTAGCAAAGGCGAAAGAGGTATGTACGAGGGAACTTACTTGTTTGTTATTAAATTATATGGTTTTTGTTTCCATTTTAATATTGCTCATTTATTGATTCATTTTTATAGGATGTGTGTTTGTTCAAATTTAGATGCAATGCAGATCAAGAAAGGTGAAGGACCATGGGTGAAACTACTGAATATCTATCTGTGATGTGAGACACCATAACAAAGGTATAGTTGAATGCATATTATATTGTTTGAGATTTATTTATATAATGAATACAATGCAAATGTAGGTAAAGGAAGACAAAGGAGAATTGATGAAACTAAAATATTTTGTGTTAGAAAGTTACAGATGTGTAGGATATTGTAGAGCTAGAAAGCGAGTTCAAGGATATCTTTTCATTCCAATGCAACAATACTCCTTTCTCCCTTCTTGTTAAGGAATTATGATTTTTTGTGATTGCATAAGATGTATTTTTGCATAATATTTCTTAGGAAACATTTTGTTTTCAATCATGATATTCTCGTAAGATATTTGTTTCATGTTTCTTAGAATATTTTGTGTATTAAATATATTATTCATAATATGTTTTCGGTGTGCAGGGTGTCCTTGGTTGGCCATCGACGCATTTGGGGATTATTACTCAGTGTCTCCATCTATTGTTTCTTTTTGTTTGTTTGTTTAGTTTTGTTGTTTTTTTGCTATTGTTGGTTGCATCTTTCGTTATTGTTGTGTGCTTTTTTTAAATAACTTTTACATGTTTTTTTTTAAGCATGGCCATGCTAATTTGTTATTTGATATTTTGTTTTTCTTATGTGCTTTTTCATCTATTTTTCTTACGTGATATTTTTTTTTCTTATATGATTATTCATCTATTTTTCTTCTTTCCCATTTTTTTTGGGATTTAGTGGGTGGAGAAGATGAACATGTCTTTACAACCTATATTTGGGTTTGGTTCCAAAAGTGTAGTCGGAAAAGGCGATGGAGGTATGTATTGAGTAATTTACTTGTTTTCTAGTACATAACTATATGGTTATATGGTTCCATGCTTGTTTTAATTAAACTCATTTGTTGCTTTATAATTATATCATTTGTTTAAATTTAAATGCAATCAAGGTGGAGGCCTAGTGATGAAGTGATTGGATATCTTTGTGTGAGAGAGATTTGGGACACTACAACACAGGTTGTGGCCATGTCATAGAGGGTAAGTTATCTTTTGGGATAGACGGTGACTTTTTTTTTTTGTCTTTCCACTCCCAGGGCTTTTATTTGTTTGCATTTGTGAGCATGGTCTCATAAACGAAGTCAAATATTTGAAATAGTAGTAACCACTTCACCTTAAAATGTGCTTCTCTAGAAGAGGTATTCAATCAAGATGGACAAGATATGTGGACATCTCGCCAGCATGAGAAGATGTGCAAGTCAAACCTCCTTCATATGTGTGTCTTTCAACCTTTCAAGTGGCCAATCTTCAATTGAATGCATGCAATTATGTGTAAATAATCCCTTTGTAGTGAAAATTATGCAGCGAATGATAGAAAATAACATGTTATAGCTAAATACAGTGCACCAATTGGAAATGACTAAATTGGTAGCCCCATTTAACATAAACAATGTGCATAAACTTAACATGAAGCCATAGTTGTCGTCAATCAACATAAACAATGTCCATAAAATATGTACCATGAACCCATCTTCCTCAAACTAGTTGTTTTTTTTCAATTTTGTAGGTAAGGTATGATAAACGTTTTCCTTTTAGACACCTTTAATCTCCTCAAATAGGTTGATCTTCTTGTTTGTGTAAAAATGTATTGCATGGGCTCATTGTTGCAGAATCTAGTGGGTCCAGTTAATGGACTCACCAGGAAAGGGCCAAACTCTATGGCAACAATGAGGAAGGGTTTCCGCTATGACCTCAGCAAACTTCCTCCAGCTATTTAGTGATTTCAACCACAAGGGAGGCTTCCCTATGCCACCTACAAGGTATTGTAATACTATGGATCAAGATGACTTTTTTTGGAGGTCCCGAGATAGGTAGAATGCTTGGTAGGGCCTAATATGACCAAAATATTCAAAGCTAGGGTTCATGCTCTCTAAGGTTAGACTAATGACCCCTATGCAATAAAACAACACATTATGCACAAATTTGTTTTCAAAACCCTAGTGATTACCCTAGATGTTTAAGAGAGAGGGTTTGGGGAAATTTAATTTAGTAACATAATTATAGACTAGTGCCTTAACCTACAAGGGAAACAAATGCTCTAATACTCTAATAGTGTGATGTCACACTCCAAATGAGCTCAATAAGCCCTCAAGTGTGAGGTAATGTTAAGGAGTGCTCCATACTCCATGAAGTGCCTTAAGGATCATGTGCAAGCCATCAAAAGTGTCCATGACAATATGTCATGCGCAAAAGTGCCCTACATCACCCTTACAAGAGGAAAATGAGTGACATGACATCAAAATATCTAAAGTGTTGGGGCTCCAAGGTGGTGTACAACCCCTCCCTTGTCATCTCAAGGATGACCCATCTAGGCTCTAGATCAAGTGATGCCCATCAAATAGTGTCAAGGCCAGCTTGGGGGAATCCTGGGTCCACTACACACATCGTCAATATCCCCAACACTAAGCATCATTGTGAAGTCCTCATATAGCCCAACACTCTTCTCTAGGTAGGCAATGTTGTAGCAACAAAGTTCATATCTCTCTTTGTACTAGATAGTGCAACTTCTACTAGTGTGTTGACAAGGTGGGGCAATCACCTCAAGGAGTCTCTACTGTGTGATGTGGACCACTTGATAAAATCCGTCAAGATCTAGTGTAAGTCAATCAATCATTAGGTAACTAAAAATCATAGATGCATCGCAGTGGCCCATACTTAAAGTTAGGGGCACAACCAATACTTCACACAAAGATCACCATGAAATATCTAACTAGACCAAGTCCCATATATGTGTTTCCTCTCTTATGTTTGAAATTTCTAGATGGATAATCCTCTTAGGTGTTTCGAACCCCCAAGGGGAAGTGACAGGCGCCAAGTCAACCGATTAATCCATTGGTGCATGTGTAGATGATGGTAAAGGAGTGGGAAAGTGTTAATTTTAGGTGTGTTCTATGCTTAGGGCAATTTATTTCAATTTTCTCAGTTAGCTCAATATCTTTTCCAGGTTAGTAATCACATCAGCATTAAAGTAAATTGCAGATAGAATATAAACATAAATCACAGAAGATAAGCCAAGACAAGAGGACACAAGATGTGGCGCTAGCCAAGGACAAACCCCAATGTGGGGAAACCCTTGATGAATTCTTCTTATATGTTCTTCAATAGTTCAGCAGAGAGAGAGAGAGAGAGAATGTACATTTACAACAAAAGTCAACACTTTGACTTATCTAAATAAGAGCATAGATCATCTCTAAGAATATGATACATGAGATCAGTTGAAGACATGTTTCTTCAACTGATTCTCCAAGATGACTCCTTCACCTATCATTGTGCTGCATCTCGTCATCATGCTGCACTCGTCATCACAACATTGGACCTCATGACCATGCTGTACATGTCATACTGTTGCACCTGATGCTGCCACTGCTGTCCCATGTGCCATTGTTCCACCATGCTGCCATAGTTGTCCCATGTGCCATAGTTGCATCATGTTGCCACACTGCTGTCCCATGTGGTATGCTGAACCATGTTGTCATACAGCATGTCTCATGTGCTTGCAACGCCATGCTTGCCATGCTGTCCAAGCTATCTATGCTTGCCATGCTGTCCAAGCTTGCTGTTGTCCCATGTTTGCCTTAGCATTCCTTTGTTGTCCCATTTACTATGCAGCTGTCCTATGGAGCTCCATGCTTGCTGCTGCCTAGTTATATTGTTGTAGCTGCTGTCCCTAACAATCATGTTATCCCAATTGTGCCATTATTACATTATGCCATTGCCATACCTTGCTGTTGTCTAGTAGCCTTGTCATACCTTGCTGTTCATGACTGATCTGGTTAGGGTACTAGGCAGCCCTATAGTCCTTGAACAACCCTCAAAAAAACTGCGGTATACTCTCATGAGACACCTCCCCTAGCACACTGTTGTTTAGGGCATGTTTGAACCCTCAAATTCTCAACGTTGTCCCTATTTTGAGGTAGTTAGGACTGCAGCGTAACACAGTCCCACGCTATCACCTACAACCCACCTTTTCGCTACCCCAAACAACCCTTCTTCAACTTGGCCTACCCTTGACCTCCTTTCAGCAGCTCGGTGCCTTGTTTTAGGCCTTAAAATAATCCTCCTTTTCATCCGCATTAGTCCTGTGTCTGGGGCACCATATGCTTGCGGCTACGGCACCATAGGTATGTTTAGGATATCGTTAGGGCTGCCTTCGGATAGCGTTAGGCTTCTTCCTTGAGCTCCTTGAGGTCAACGCATAGAACCCTTCCATTGCTTCGCTAGCCTGCCTTCTTTGCTGCAGCTAGGGCAGCCGCTTTTCCTCCAACGTCTAGGGCTTCCACTCCTAGATTTCTCTTCCACTAAAACCCAAGACAAGTGGAGAGAAATCCAGATAGAAGTGTGTGTGAAATGACTCTCAAGTCATCTCCTTTTATACTAAAAAGTTGAGCACATGTGGGGTTTATTTGTTTGTTGGCCGACCTTGACGAATTGTCTTATAACACAAATAAATTCAAAACTCCATGAATACTTATCGGAATCAGATGATCTTTAGATCAATCCTACACCTCTCGATGAGATGGATCCAAGAAAAATATCAGCTGCCATAAATAAGATGACCGACATGAAGTTTGGCACTAGTTGCCAATTTTAACAAAAAGACTTTAGGGCCAAGGGCTATAGCGAATTGACCAGCTAACGGTGGTCCAACATAGATGCAAGGGGGGAATAGTCGTGAAGGCATGAGTTACCCCTTTCTTTGGCTTGCTTTTTTCACACCACGGGCACGCCTTTTACTTCTTTATCATAATGTTTTTATTTGGGTGTGTAGCTCGGGAGGCCAGGCTTGCATTTGAGAGATTTAGAATTTATTAACTCGTAAGATGAGATGGTTTATTACTCATCAGGGTTGGGACAATACAGGGGTTCCTTTTCATGTGTGGAGCATCAAGTGCTCTAGGAATCATGTGATGGCTAATTGGGAAGGGGGGTAGAGCTTATGCTAGGATTTTTCCCACATGCTAATTTTTATCCCAACCATTTTTGCATATTTCCTTTATTGTGCCTTTCTTTTCTTTTATCATTCTTTTAGCTGCAGCAACGTCTAGGGAAATGTTTTCTAGCCCAATCACTAGGATGAGGATAAGTGTGCTAATCCCCATGACCAATGACCACCTGCTCGAAGAATGGATATAGAATAGAGGAAATGATGGAAAGTGGCAAGTATGGAATATCACAGATATGCTACTTCATGTGAACATTCCACAACAGGAACCCCTACTGCAACAAACTGATGTTACTTCTCCTACTTGTTAATCCATACAAGTTATTTACTGTGTTCTACGGTAAATATTGAAGTAAATACCATTGTAGCCTTCACTTAACTAATTATTATATGGAAACAAGAGACTGAGCAAGAAAGCAAATACAACAAAATAAACATCGTTATTTTTGGACAATTGTCCCCGGAAAAACGCAATGCGGAAAAACCTGTGCAACAACTTTGAGGGTTTATTATTATTAAGCAGTAGCTCTAAATACAACTCTGGATGCCCTTCCAGCAATCCAGTTACAGAGAAAAAGACACTGGCAGAAAACTTAGTGAGATTACCTCACTTCACTCAGCAAATCCCTCTAATCCGGCAATTGAATTGATTATCCCTAGCTACAACTGTGCTGCCCCTTTGCAGTAACTGTGCGGGCCTACGTGGAGCTCTGCGTTGGGTCTCCCTGCCTCCTGGAGCTCTGACGTCAACCCTCTTGGCTGATCCAGAAATTCCCTGGCAATTTCAGACTTCTGTTGGAAGGCAACTCTGCCTCTGCGCTGGCCCTTTTGGCTATGCATCAAGCACTGCGTGGGCCC
>APFE030532699.1:6994-42284 GCA_000404065.3 Pinus taeda
GGGTTCGGGTGGGAGGGGGCATCCTCCTCGGCTGGGGGGTCCAGGGGCCAGCGGTCCCACTGCGGGGGTTTTGGGGGCAATGTCCCCTAAGCTAAAAACAATTTTAAGATTGCCTTATAAAAGTATAGTAATTTCTAGTCAATCTGGGTCGTTCATTAGGTGGATGATCTGACAGTAGAACTTATGTTTAGTTTAGGGTTTTTTGCCTTAGAAGTCAACCCCTCTCTTTGTATGAGGGCATTGTATTGAGGCTGTGTAATATATGTGTATTTTTCGTGCGAGAAACAGAGAGGTGAGACTGTGAGAGAAAACAGAGGTTATTACAGTGGATGTGCTGTAGGTTGTGTCTCTTCATTTTTCTGGATAATAAAAAGGAAGGACTGGCTATTCGGTGTGGATGTAGCTCAAACTAGGTGAACCATGTATATCTGTCTCTATGGTTTTTATGCGTTTTCTGTGTTTATATTTTTGCTATATTCTATGTGTTCCATTGCTCTTTAATTTATAATTTTCTAATAACTGGTATCAGAGCCGAAGGTCTATTTGGCTGACAAACTCATAGGAGAGAAGGGTTCCTGGTTTGAGTGGGAGCAATGGCGGAAGATGGTAAGTTTAGGGTCGAGAAATTTAAAGGCCAAAACTTCTCGCTCTGGAAGATGCAGATGGAAGATTATCTGTATCAGAAAGATCTATACCTACCATTGGGCGGAAAAATAAAGATGCCGATGGGTATGAAAGATGAAGAATGGAACATTCTTGATAGAAAGGCACTTGGAACAATATGGTTTTTCCTCGCAGCATCGGTCGCCTTCAACATTTCGAAGGAAACAACGACAGAGGGTTTGATTAAGGCATTGGCGAAACTATATGAAAAACCTCGACCACAAATAAGGTATTTCTTATGAAATGGTTATTTAATATGAAAATGTTTGAAGGTGGATCTGTCACAGACCATTTGAATGATTTTAGTACTATTACAAGTCAGTTAAGCTCTATAGGGGTAAACTTTGATGATGAAATTAGAGCTTTGTTATTCTTGTTCTCATTGCCAGAAAGTTAGAATGGTTTAGTAATGGCCATTAGTAACTCTGTGTCTGTATCTAGTACTTTAAAGTTTGATGATGTTGTTGGTGCTATGTTTAGTGAGGAAATGTGATGCAAAAGCTCTGGTGAGACACCAGGTAATGCTTTGAGTGCAGAGTCTAGGGGAAGAAAAATGGAAATAGGAAATAGCTTAGGATATCGCAGTAAATCAAGGAAAGGTAGATAATGGAAATGCGGAAAGAAAGGACACCTAAAGAAAGACTGTAGATCTTGGAAGGGAAAAGAAGGAGATGCACAGAAAGAAAACAATCATGAAGAAAATGTGATAGGTAGATTCAGGGGCCTCATTCTTTCTTTCCAAAAGATGTTGTGGTTCTCGCTTTCCAAAATATTATTGATTCCTGGGTGGTAGATTTAGGGGCCTCATTCCATGCCACGCCTGATAAGAAATATTTTCATGACTATGTTCAAGGAGATTTTGGACAAGTCTGTTTGGGTGATGATAAACCCTGTAAAATTGTTGGAATGGGTAAGGTTCTTGTAAATCAGCAGAATGGAAACCAATGGCTACTAAAGGAGGTAGGGCATGTTCCAGATCTGAAGAAAATTCTGATTTCAATAGGGCAGTTAGGCGGTGAAGGTTGTGTGACAACTTTCACAGATAAAGCTTGGAAGGTCACCAAAGGAGCCCTGGTAATAGAAAAAGTCGAAAAGGTTGGTATATTGTATTTATGCAATGGTATTTCAAACTCTGTTAATGCTTTAACTTCCAAAGGAGCAGATGCAGCATTATGGCATCACAAGCTCGGACACATGAGTGAGAAGGGGATGAAGATTCTTCACTCAAGGAATTTGTTGCCGGTTTCAAGAATGTAGATTTGGACTTCTATGAGAATTGCATTTATGGAAAACGGAAGAGATTCAGATTTCTCAGAGTTGGGAAAGAAAAGAAGAGTGAAAAATTATAGCTTGTGCATACAGATGTATGGGGACTTGCTTAGGTATCATCTCCCAGTGGCTCTCGTTATTATGTTACTTTTATTGATGATACAACTAGAAAAACTTGAATTTATTGTATTAAGAATAAATCTAATGTATTTGATACTTTCAAGAAATGGAAAGCTTTGGTTGAGAATGAAACAGGAAAGAAATTGAAGTGTCTCAGATCAGACAATGGAGGTGAATATTGCAGCAAAGAGCTTGATAGGTACTATTCAGAGCATGGAATTCACAGAAAAAATACAGTTCCAAGAACACCACAAAAAAATGGTGTGTAAAGGATGAACAGAACAATGATGAAGCATGCAAGGTGCATGAGATTGCATGTAGGATTGCCTCTATAATTTTGGGTAGATGCTATAGATACTGATGTTTATCTAATAAACAGAGGGCCTTCAAGTTCCTTGGATGGTGGTGTTCCAGGGGAAGCATGGACAGGTAAAAAGGCAAACTACTCCTTTTTAAAACCTTTTGGTTGTGAGGCCTTTGTCCATATTAATAAAGAAAATAGAACAAAGCTTGAGGAAAAATCAAAGAAATGTACCTTTATTGGATCTAGTGTTAATCATTTTGGTTATCGCTTATATGATTATGAAAATCACAAAATCATTAGGAGCAAAGATGTAATATTCAATGAAAAGGTCTTGTATAAGAATCAATTGCAAGAAAAGAAAAAGGAAAAAGAAAACAAGGAATTCATAGTTCTTGATGAGATCGCTGAAAAAGTAAGGGTGCCTAAAAATAATAATAATTGACAACCACAACAAAATTAACCACCACAACAACAACAGGCACCCCAAACACCTAAAATTGGTGTTAGAAGATCTACCAGGATAAGTGTACCCCCTGAACAATACTCTCCTTCATTATATTATTTATTATTGACTGATTATGGTGAACCCGAATGTTATAAAGAAGCAATGTAGGTTGAAAGTAGGAATAAGTGGGAGCTAGCCATGGAAGAAGAGATGGACTCCTTAATGAATAACCAGACTTGGGGCTTACTAAGGTTGCCTGGAGGTAAAATTAAATTGTAGAATAAATGGGTTTACAGGATGAAGGAAGAAGATGGAGGAAAACAAAGGTAAAAAGCTAGACTTGTGGTGAAGGGGTTTGCAGAGAAGAAAGGTATTGATTTTGATGAAATATTTTCTCTTGTTGTTAAAATAACTTCAATTAAAACTATTTTAAATCTAGTAGAAATTGAAGATTTTCATCTTGAGCAGTTAGATGTAAAGACTGCCTTTCTCCACAGGGATTTGGAGGAAGAGATATATATGTAGCAACCACAATGATATGAGGTGAAAGGGAAGGAGAAACTGGTGTGGACGTTGAAGAAGAGCTTGTATGGCTTAAAACAGGCTCCAAGGCAGTGGTATCTAAAATTTGACAAGTTGATGTCTCAACAAGGTTATACTAGATGTCACTCTGATCATTGTGTTTATCTGAAAAGGCAAAATGATAGCAGCTATATTATATTGTTATTGTATGTGGATGACATGCTTGTTATAGGGTCTAACATGCAGGAAAGAAATGTGTTCAAAATAAAATTGGCAAATTTATTTGCATTGAGGGATTTGGGAGCTGCAAGACAAATCCTTGGTATGAGAATAACTAAAGACAGGAAAAATTGTAAATTAACATTGTCTCAGAATGAGTACATACAAAAGGTGTTGAAAAGATTTTATATGCACAATGAAAAACCAGTTAGTACACCTTTCGCTATCCATTTAAAACTTAGTAAGGATTGGTTAAGAAACATGATATGGGTAAATTATACAGTGATAGCCAAAGTGCCATTCATCTTGCAAAGAACTCAACATTTCATTCCAAGACTAAACACATATAGCTGAAATACCATTTCATACGATCAATGTTGGAATATGGAGCGTAGAGCTGGAAAAGATACACACTAGCCATAATCCTACAGATATGCGAACAAAAGTTGTAGCTAGGGAGAAACTGAGAATATGCTCAGTTTCAACTAGTCTTCAAAGATGACAATGAATATGAGAAATAGCCAGACCCAAAGAGGAGCCATTGTCTAGCAAATGAAGCAGCAGTGGAGTTGCTACAATCATTCTCCAAGTGGGAGATTGTTGGGTGTGGAGCATGATTATTTAGAGGTCTTTGTTTCAGCCAGATGTATACCCCAAGAAGTTTGTACACCCCTCCACACGGGGGGGTGTGCGGGGGACTTGTCGCCCCTACTGGGTTTCAGGGGGCTAGGGAAACCCCCCCGGTTAGGGGGTTCAGGGGCCAACAATCCCCCGGCATGGGTTTCGGGGGTAGCACCCTTGAAGCTAAAAAGAGATGTAAAATTTCCTTGTAAAAGTATAGTAATGTCTAGTCAATCTTGGCCATTCATTAGGCGGATGATCTGATGGTGGAACTTATGTTTAGTTTAGAGTTTTTTTCCCTAGAAGACAACCCCTCTCTTTGTATGAGGGCATTGTATTGAGGCTATGTAATAGATGTGTATTCTCCGTGCGAGAAACAGAGAGGTGAGACTATAATAGAAAACAGAGGATATTACAGTGGATCTACTACAGGTTGTGTCTCTTCATTTGGCTGGATAATAAAAAGGAAGGACTGAATGTTCGGGGCGGACGTAGCCCAAACTGGGTGAACCATGTATATCTGTGTCTCTCTGGCTTTTATGAATTTTCTGTGTTTATATTTTTGCTATATTCTATGTGTTCCATTGCTTTGTAATTTATAATTTTCTAACAACTGGTATCAAAGCCGAAGGTCTATTTGGCTGACAAACTCGCAAGAGAGAATGGTTCCTAGTTCGAGTGGGAGCAATGGCGGAAGATGGTAAGTTTGGGGTCAAGAAATTTAACGGCCAAAACTTCTCACTATGGAAGATGCAGATGGAAGATTATCAGAAAGATTTGTACCTACCATTGGGTGGAAAAACAAAGATGCCGACGGGTATGATAGATGAAGAATGGAACCTTCTCGATAGAAAGACACTTGGAACAGTACGATTGTACCTTGCAGCATCAGTCGCCTTCAACATTTCAAAGGAAACAATGACAGGGAGTTTGATTAAGGCGTTGGAGAATCTATATGAAAAACACTCGGCCTCAAACAAGGAATTTCTTATGAAATGGTTATTTAATATGAAGATGTCAGAAAGTGGATCTGTTACGGACCACTTAAATGATTTTAATACTGTTACAAGTCACTTAAGTTCTGTAGGGGTAAACTTTGATGATGAAATTAGAGCTCTGTTATTCTTGTGCTCATTCCCGAAATGTTGGAATGGTTTAGTAATGGCCATTAGTAACTCTGTGTCTCCATCTAGTACTTTAAAGTTTGATGATGTTGTCAATGCTATCCTTAGCGAGGAAATGTAAAAGAAAAGCTCTGTTGAGACATCAGGTAATGCTTTCATTGTAGAGTTTAGGGGAAGAAAAATGGAAAGAGGAAAGAGCTCAGGATATCGCAGTAAATCAAAGAAAGGTAGATGTTGGAAATGTGGAAAGAAAGGACACCTAAAGAAAGATTGTAGATCTCGGAAGGGAAAAAAGGAGATGCACAACAAGAAAACAATCATGAAGCAAATATGACAGGTGAGGTGTTACAAAATGCTGTGATTCTTTCTTTTGAAAATATTATTGATTCCTGGGTGGTAGATTCAAGGGCCTCATTGCATGCCACACCTTATAAGAAATATTTTCATGACTATGTTCAAGTGGATTTCGAACAAGTTCGTTTGGGTGATAATAAAACCTGTAAAATTGTTGGAATGGGTAACGTTCTTGTAAAGCAGCAGATTGGAAACCAATGGCTACTAAAGGAGGTAAGGCATGTTCCAGATCTGATGAACAATCTGATTTCAACAGGGCAGTTAGGCGGTGAAGGTTGTGTGACAACTTTCACAGATAAAGCTTGGAAGGTCACCAAAGGAGCCTTGGTAATAGCAAAAGGCGAAAAGGTTGGTACATTGTATTTATGCAATGGTATTTCAAACTTTGTTAATGCATTAACTTCCAAAGGCACAGATGTAGCATTATGGCATCATAGGCTCAGACACATGAGTGAGAAGAGGATGAATATTCTTCACTAAAGAAATTTGTTGCCGGGTTTGAAGAATGTTAATTTGGACTTCTGTGGGAATTGCATTTATGGGAAACAGAAAAGAGAGAGATTTCTCAGAGCTGGGAAAGAAAAGAAGAGCGAGAAATTAGAGCTTGTGCATAGAGATGTATGGGGACCTGCTCAGGTATCATCTCTCGATGGCTTTCGTTATTATGTTACTTGTATTGATGATGCAACTAGAAAAACTTCGATTTATTGTATTAGTACTTGCAAGAAATGGAAAGCTTCGGTTGAGATTGAGATAGGAAAGAAATTGAAGTGTCTCAGATCAGAAAATGGAGGTGAATACTGCAACAAAGAGTTTGATAGGTACTATTCAGAGCGTGGAATTCGCAGAGAGAATACAATTCCAAGAACACCACAAGAAAATGGTGTGTCAAAAAGGATGAATAGAACAATCATGGAGCGTGCAAGGTGCATGAGATTGCATGCAGGAGTGCCTTTACAATTTCGAGCAGATGCTATAGATACTATTGTTTATCTAATAAAAAGAGGGCCTTCAAGTTCCTTGGATGGTGGTGTTCCAGAGGAAGCATGGATAGGTAAAAAGGTAAACTACTCCTTTTTAAAGCCTTTCGGTTATGAGGCCTTTGTCCATATTAATAAAGAAAATAGAACAAAGCTTGAGGCAAAATCAAAGAAATGTACTTTTATTGGATATGGTGTTAATGATTTTGGTTATCGCTTATATGATTATGAAAATCGGAAAATCATTAGGAGCATAAATGTAATATTCAATGAAAATTTCTTGTATAAGAATCAGTTGCAGGAAAAGAAACAGGAAAAAGAAAACAAGGAATACATAATTCTTGATGAGATCACTGAAAAATTAAAGGCACCTAAAAATAATAATAATCAACAACCACAATAACAACAACCACCACAACAGCAACAAGCACCCCAAACACCTAAAAGTGGTGTTAGAAGATCTACCAGGATAAGTATACCCCCTAAACGATACTCTCCTTCATTATATTATTTATTATTGAATGATTCTGGTGAACTCGAATGTTATGAAGAAGCAATGTAGGTTGAAGGAAGGAAGAAGTGGGAGCTAGCCATGGAAGAAGAGATGGACCCCTTAATGCATAACCAAACTTCGGACTTAGTTAGGTTGCCTGCTGGTAAAACTAAATTGCAGAATAAATGGGTTTACATGATGAAGGAAGAAGATGGAGGAAAACAAAGGTAGAAAGCTAGACTTGTGGTAAAGGGGTTTGCACAAAAAAAGGTATTTATTTTGATGAAATATTATCTCCTTTTGTTAAAATGATTTCAATCAGAACTATTTTAAGTCTAGTAGCAGTTGAAGATTTGCATCTTGAGTAGTTAAAGACAACCTTTCTCCGTGGGGATTTGGAGAAAGAGATATATACGTAGTAGTGACAAGGATATGAGGTGAAAGGGAAGGAGAAAATAGTGTGCAGGTTAAAGAAGAGCTTGTATGGATTAAAATAGGCTCCAAGGCAGTGGTATCTAAAATTTGACAAGTTTATGTCTAAACAAGGTTATACTAGATGTCACTATGATCATTGTGTTTATCTGAAAAAGCAAAATGATGGCAGCTATATTATATTGTTATTGTATGTGGATGACATGCTTGTTGCAGGGTCTAACATGGAGGAAATAAATGTGCTCAAACTAAAATTGGCAAATTCATTTGAAATGAATGATTTGGAAGCTACAAAACAAATCCTTGGTATGAGAATAACTAGAGACAGGAAAAATTGCAAACTAACATTGTCTCAGAATGAGTACATACAAAAGGTGTTGAAAAGATTTAATATGCACAATGCAAAACTAGTTAGTACACCTTTTTCTAGCCATTTCAAACTTAATAAGGAAATGTGACCAAAGACCCAAGAAGACATGGATTATATGTCTAAAGTTCCATATGTGTCAACAGTTGGAAGCTTAATGTATGCAATGGTCTACACAAGGCCTGATATTGCACATGTAGTGGGAGTTGTAAGAAGGTACATGAACTATCCAGAAGGTGAACATTGGATGGCAGTGAAATGAATTCTCAGATATTTGAAAGGTACCACAAATCAAGCATTATGCTTTAGTGGTTCAAACATTTCTCTACAGGGATAGGTTGATGCAGATATGGTAGGTGACAGAGATAACAGGAGGAGCACTACTAGATATGTATTTACTGTAGGTGGAACAGCTGTTAGTTGGGTTTCAAAAATAAAAATCGTTGTTGCACTTTCAACAACAGAAGCAAAGTATGTTGCTGCAACAGAGGCTAGTAAAGAAATAATTTTGTTACAAAGGGTTATGGGTGAATCGGGTAAGAAGCATGATATGGGCACATTATACAGTGATAGCCAAAGTGTCATTCATCTTGCAAAGAACTCAGCATTTCATTCCAGTACTAAACACATACAACTCAAGTACCATTTCATACGATCAGTGTTGGAAGATGGAGAGTTGAAGTTGGAAAAGATACTCACTAGCCAGAATCCTGCAAATATGCTAACAAAAGTTGTAATCAGGGAGAAACTGAGAATATGCTCAGTTTCAATTGGTCTTCAAGGATGACGATGAAGATGAGAAACAACCAGATCCAAAGAGGAGTCATTGTCCAGAAAATGAATCAACAGTGGATTTGCTACAATAATTCTCCAAGTGGGAAATTGTTGGATTTGGAGCATGATTATTTAGAGGTCTTTGTTTCAGCAAGATGTATACCCCAAAAAGTTTGTACACCCCTCCACACGGGGTGACTTGTCACCCCCTCAGGGGTTCGGGCGGAGACCAATCCCCCTCAGCTGGGGAGTTCGAGAGCCAGCAGTACCCCGGGGGGGGTTTCGGCGGCAGCGCCTCCAAAGCTAAAAATAGATGTAAAACTTCCTTGTAAAAGTATAGTAATTTCTAGTCAATCTGGTATGTTCATTAGGCAGATGAGCTGACGGTAAAACATACTTTTAGTTTAGGGTTTTTTGCCCTAGAAGGAAACCCCTCCTTTGTATGAGGGCATTGTATTTAGGTTGTGTAATAGATGTGTACTCTCCGTGCGAGAAATAGAGAGGCGAGACCGTGAGAGAAAATAGAGGATATTACAGTGGATCTGCTGTAGGTTGTCTCTCTTCATTTTGATAGATAATTAAAAGGAAGGATTGGTTGTTCGGGGTGGACGTAGCCAAAACCGGGTGAACCACGTATATCTGTGTCTCTCTGGTTTTTATGTGTTTTCTGTGTTTATATTTATTCTATATTCTATGTGTTCCATTGCTCTGTAATCTATAATTTTCTAACAACTAGTATTAGAGCCGAAGATCTATTTGGCTGACAAACTCGCACGAGAAAAGGGTCCCTGGTTCGAGTGGGAGCAATGGAGGAAGATGGTAAGTTTAGGGTCGAGAAACTTAACGGCCAAAACTTCTCACTGTGGAAGATGCAGATGGAAGATTATCTGTATCAGAAATATCTGTACCTACCATTGGGTGGAAGAACAAAGATGCCAACGGGTATGACAGATGAAGAATGGAACCTTCTCGATAGAAAGGCACTCGGAACAATACGGTTGTGCCTCACAGCATCGGCCACCTTCAACATTTCGAAGGAGACAACGACAGAGGATTTGATTAAGGTTTTGGTGAAAATATATGAAAAACCCTCGGCCTCAAACAAGGTATTTCTTATGAAATGGTTATTTAATATGAAGGTGTCAGAAGGCGGATCTGTCGTAGAGTATTTAAGTGATTTTAATACTATTACAAGTCAGTTAAGCTCTGTAGGGGTAAACTTTGATGATGAAATTAGAGCTATGTTATTCTTGTGCTCATTGCCAGAAAGCTAGAATGGTTTAGTAATGGCCATCAGTAACTCTGTGTCTAGATCTAGTACTTTAAAGTTTGATGATGTTGTCGGTGCTATCCTTAGTGAGGAAATGTGACGAAAAAGCTCCGATGAGACATCGGGTAATTATTTGAGTGCAGAGTCTAGGGGAAGAAAAATGGAAAGAGAAAAGAGCTCTGGATATCGCAGTAAATCAAGGAAAGGTAGATACAAGTCCAGAACGGGGATAGTGTGCTAGAAATGTGGAAAGAAAGGACACCTAAAGAAAGACTGTAGATTTCGGAAGGGAAAAGAAGGAGATGCACAACAAGAAAACAATCATGAAGCAAATGTGACAAGTGAGGTGTCACAAGATGCTTTGATTCTTTCTTTCCAAAATATTACTGGTTTCTAGGTGGTAGATTCAGGGGCCTCATTCAATGCCACACCTGATAGGAAATATTTTCATGGCTATGTTCAAGGAGATTTTGGACAAATCCATTTGGGTGATGATAAACCCTGTAAAATTGTTGGAATGGATAAGGTTCTTGTAAAACAACAGAATGGAAACTAGTGGCTACTAAAGGAGGTAAGAAAAATTTATCTCAACAAGGCAGTGAGGCGGTGAAGGTTGTCTGACAACTTTCATAGATAAAGCTTGGAAGGTCACCAAAGGAGCCCTGGTAATAGCAAAAGGCGAAAAGGTTGGTATATTGTATTTATGCAATGGTATTTCAAACTCTGTTAATGCTTTAACTTTCAAAGGAGTAGATGCGGAATTATAGCATCATAGGCTCAGACACGAGTTAGAAGGGGACGAATATTTTTCACTCAAGGAATTTGTTGCCGGGTTTGAAGAATGTTGATTTGGACTTCTATGAGAATTTCATTTATGGAAAACAGAGAAGAGTCAAATTTCTCAGAGTTGGGAAGGAAAAGAAGAGCGAAAAATTAGAGCTTGTGCATACAAATGTATGGGGACCTGCTCAGGTATCATCTCTCAGTGCTTCTCATTATTATGTTACTTTTATTGATGATGCAACTAGAAACACTTGGATTTATTGTATTAAGAATAAATCTGATGTGTTTGATACTTTCAAGAAATGGAAAGCTTTGGTTGAGATTGAGACAAGAAAGAAATTGAAGCGTCTCAGATCAAATAGTGGAGTTGAATATTGCAGGAAAGAGTTCGATAAGTAATGTTTAGAGCATGGAATTTGCAGAGAGAAGACAGTTCCAACAACACCACAAGAAAATGGTGTGTTAGAAAATATGGATAGAAAAATCATGAAGTGTGCAAGGTGCATGAGATTGCATGCAAGATTGCCTTTACAATTTTGAGCATATGTTCTAGATACTGCTATTTATCTAATAAAGAGAGGGCCTTCAAGTTCCTTTGATGATGGTGTTCCAGAGGAAGCATGGAAAGGTAAAAACGTAAACTACTCCTTTTTAAAGCCTTTTGGTTGTGAGGCCTTTGTCCATATTAATAAAGAAAATAGAACAAACCTTGAGGCAAAATCAAAGAAATGTACCTTTATTGGATATGGTGTTAATGATTTTGGTTATCGCTTATATGATTATGAAAATCACAACATCATTAGGAGCAGAGATGTAATATTCAATGAAGAGGTCCTGTATAAGAATCAGTTGCAAAAAGAAAATCAGGAAAAACAAAACAAGGAATACATAATTCTTGATGAGATCACTAAAAAGTAAAGGTGGCTGAACATAATAATAATAATCAACAACAACCACAACAACAACAAGCACCCCAAACACCTGAAAGTGGTGTTAGAAGATCTATCAGGATAAGTATACCCCCTGAATGATACTCTCCATTATATTATTTACTATTGACTGATTCTAGTGAACTCGAATGTTATGAAGAAGCAATGCAGGTTGAAAGCAAGAAGAAGTGGGAGCTAGCCATGGAAGAAGAGATGGACTCCTTAATGCATAACTAGACTTGGGACTGAGTCAGGTTTCCTGCAGGTAAATCTAAGTTGCAGAATAAATGGGTTTAAAGGATGAAGGAAGAAGATAGAGGGAAAAAAAGGTAAAAAGCTAGACTTGTGGTGAAGGGGTTTGCATAGAGGAAAGGTATTGATTTTGATCAAATATTTTCTCCTATTGTTAAAATGACTTCAATCAAAACTATTTTAAGTCTAGTAGTAGTTGAATATTTGCATCTTGAGCAGTTAGATGTAAAGACAACCTTTCTCCACGAGGATTTGGAGGAAGAGATATATATGCAGCGGCCATAAGGCTATGAGGTGAAAGGGAAGGAGAAACTAGTGTGCAGGTTGAAGAAGAGCTTGTATGGCTTAAAATAGGCTCCAAGGAAGTGGTATCTAAAATTTTACAAGTTTATGTCTGAACAAGGTTATACTAGATGTCAATCTAATCATTGTCTTTATCTAAAAATGAAAAATGATGGCTGCTACATTATATTGTTTTTTTATGTGGATGACATGCTTGTTGCGGGGTGTAACATGCAGGAAACAAATGTGCTCAAATGAAAATTGGAAAATTCATTTGCAATGAAGGATTTGGGAGCTACAAAACAAATCCTTGGTATGAGAACAACTAAAGACAGGAGAAATTGCAAATTAACATTGTCTCAGAATGAGTACATACAAAAGGTGTTGAAAAGATTTAACATGCACAATGCAAAACTAATTTGTACACCTGTTTCTAGCCATTTCAAAATTAGTAAGGGAATGTGCCCAAAGGCCTGAGAAAACATGGATTATATGTCTAAAGTTCCATATGCATCAGTAGTTATAAGCTTAATGTATGCAATGGTCTACACAAGGCCCGATATTGCACATGTAGTGGGAGTTGTAAGCAGGTACATGAATAATCCAGGAAAGAAACATTAGATGGCAGTGAAATGGATTCTCAGATATTTGAAAGGTACCACAAATGAAGAATTATGTTTTGGTGGTTCAAACATTTCTCTACAGGGATATGTTGATGCAAATATGGCAGGTGACAGAGATAACAAGAGGAGCACTACAGGATATGTATTTACTTTAGGGGGAACAACTGCCAGTTGGGTTTCAAAAATCCAAAGTGTTGTTGCACTTTCAACAACAGAAGAAGAGTATGTTGTTGCTATAGAGGCTAGTAAAGAAATGATTCGGTTACAAAGGTTTATCGGTGAATTGGTTAACAAGAATGATATGGGCATGTTATAAAGTGATAGCCAAAGTGCCATTCATCTTGCAAAGAACTAAGCATTTCATTCCAGGACTAAACACATAGAACTCAAGTACCAATTCATATGATCAGTGTTGGAAGATGGAGAGTTGAAACTGGAAAAGATACACATTAGCTAGAATCCTGAAAATATGCTAACAAAAGTTGTAACTAGGGAGAAACTGAGAATATGCTCAATTTCTATTGGTTTTCAAGGATGATGATGAAGATGAGAAAAAACTAGGCCTAAAGAGGAGTCATTGTCCATCAAATGAAGCAGCTGTGGAGTTGCTACAATCATTCTCCTAGTGGGAGATTCTTGGGTGTGGAGCATAATTATTTAGAGGTCTTTGTTTCAGCCAAATGTATACCCCAAGAAATTTGTACACCCCTTGACGCGGGGGGGTTCGGGGGGTACTTTTCCCCCTCGCTGGGGTTCAGGGGGGTGGGGGGTGCTATCCCCCCTCGCTGGGGTGTCTGGGGGCCAGCGGTCCCCCGACGGGGGTTTCGGGGGTAGCGCCATTGAAGCTAAAAACAGATGTAAAATTGCCTTGTAAAAGTATAGTAATTTCTAGTCAATTTGGGCCGTTCATTAGGCAGATGATCTAACAGTAGAACTTATGTTTATCTTAGGGTTTTTTGCTTTAGAAGGTAACCCCTCTCTTTGTATGAGGGCATTGTGTTGAGGTTGTGTAATAGATGTGTATTCTCCCTATGAGAAACAGAGAGGTGAGACTGTGAGAGAAAATAAAGGATATTACAATGGATCTGTTGTAGGTTGTGTCTCTTCATTTTGTTGGGTAATAAAAAGGAAGGACTAGCTGTTTGGGGTGGACATAGCCCAAATTGGGTGAACCACGTATATATGTGTCTCTCTGGTTTTTATGCATTTTCTGTGTTTATATTTCTGCTATATTCTATTTGTTCCATTTCTCTGTAATTTATAATTTTCTAACAACTCGTATCAGAGCCAAAGGTCTATTTGGCTGACAAATGCGTAGGAGAGAAGGGTTCCTGGTTCGAGTGGGAGCAATGGCGGAAGATGGTAAGTTTAGGGTCAAGAACTTTAACGGCCAAAACTTCTCGCTAAGATGCAAATGGAAGATTATCTGTATCAGAAGGATCTGTACCTACCATTGGG
Source organism: Pinus taeda (assembly GCA_000404065.3). Classification (NCBI taxonomy): domain Eukaryota; kingdom Viridiplantae; phylum Streptophyta; class Pinopsida; order Pinales; family Pinaceae; genus Pinus; species Pinus taeda. The sequence continues at coordinate 21,279 of APFE030532699.1, forward strand.
AGGAAGAAAAAACATGCCAACGAGTGTAATAGATGAAGAATGGAACCTTCTCAATAGAAAGGCACTCGAAATAGTATGGTTGTGCCTCGCAGCATCCGTCGCCTTCAACATTTCGAAGGAAACAATGACAAAGGGTTTGATTAAGGCATTGGCGAAACTATATGACAAACCCTCGACCTCAAATAAGGTATTTCTTATGAAATAGTTATTTAATATGAAGATGTCAAAAGGTGGATCTATTGCAAACCATTTAAATGATTTTAATACTGTTACAAGTCAATTAAGTTCTTTAGTGGTAAAGTTTGATGACGAAGTTAGAGCTCTGTTATTCTTGTGCTCATTGCCAAAAAGTTGGAATGGTTTAGTAATTGCCATTAGTAACTCTGTGTCTGGATCTAGTACTTTAAAGTTTGATGATGTTGTCGGTGCTATCCCTAGCAAGGAAATGCGACAGAAAAACTCCGGTGAGACATTGGGTAATGCTTTGAGTGCAGATTCTAGGGGAAGAAAAATGGAAAGAGGAAAGAGCCCAGAATATCACAGTAAATCAAGGAAAGGTAGATCCAAGTCCAGAATGGGGATAGTGTGCTAGAAATGCATAAAGAAATGACAACTAAAGAAAGACTTTAGATCTCGGAAGGGAAAAGAAGGAGATGCACAACAAGAAAATAATCATGAAGCAAATGTGACAGGTGAGCTGTTACAATATGCTTTGATTCTTTCTTTCCAAAATATTACGTATTCCTAGGTGGTAGATTCAGGGGCCTCATTCCATGACACACCTGATAAGAAATATTTTTATGACTATGTTCAAGGAGATTTTGGACAAGTCCATTTGGGTGATGATAAACCCTGTAAAATTGTTGGAATAGGTAAGGTTCTTGTAAAATAGCAGAATGGAAACCAATGGCTACTAAAGGAGGTAAGGCATGTTCCAAATTTGAAGAAAAATATGATTTCAACGGGGTAGTTAGGAGGTGAGGGTTGTGTGACAACTTTCACAGATAAAGCTTGGAAGGTCACCAAAGGAGCCCTGGTAATAGCAAAAGGTGAAAAGGTTGGTACCTTGTATTGACGCAATGGCATTTCAAACTATTTTAATGCTTTAACTTCCAAAGGAGTAGTGCAACATTATGGCATCATAGGCTCGGACACATGAGTGTGAAGGGGATGAAGATTCTTCACTCTAGGAATTTGTTGTCGGGTTTGAAGAATGTTGATTTGGACCTCTGTGAGAATTGCATTTATGGAAAATAGAAGAGAGTCAGATTTCTCAGAGTTGGGAAAGAAAAGAAGAGCAAAAAATTAGATCTTGTGCATATAGATGTATTGGGACCTGATCAGGTATCATCTCTCGGTGGCTCTCGTTATTATGTTACTTTTATTGATGATGCAACTAGAAAAACTTAGATTTATTGTATTAAGAATAAATCTGATGTATTTTATGCTTTCAAGAAATGGAAATCTTCGGTTGAGATTGAGAGAGGAAAGAAATTGAAGTGTCTCAGATGAGATAATAGAGGTGAATATTGCAGCAAAGAGTTTGATAGGTACTGTTTAGAGCATGGAATTCGCGGAGAGAAGACAGTTCCAAGAACACCATAAGAAAATCATGCGTCAAAAAGGATGAACAGAACAATCATGGAATGTGCAAGGTGCATGAGATTGCATGTAGGATTGCCTTTACAATTTTGGGCAGATGTTGTAGATACTGTTGTTTATCTAGTAAACAAAGGGCATTCAAGCTCCTCGGATGGTGGTGTTCCAGAAGAAGCATGGACAGGTAAAAAGGTAAACTAGTCATTTTTAAAGCATTTTGGTTGGGAGGCCTTTGTCCATATTAATAAAGAAAATAGAACAAAGCTAGAGGCAAAATCAAACAAACGTACCTTTATTGAATATGGCGTTAATTATTTTGGTTATCACTTATATGATTATGAAAATCACAAAATCATTAGGAGCAAAGATGTAATATTCAATGAAAAGGTCTTATATAAGAATCAGTTGCAAGAAAAGAAACACGAAAAAGAAAACAAGGAATACATAGTTCTTGATGAGATCACTGAAAATGTAAAGGTGCTTGAAAATAATAATAATCAACAACCACCATAATAGCAACATGCACCCAAAACACCTGAAAGTGGTGTTAGAAGATCTACTAGGATAAGTATACCCCTGAACGATACTCTCCTTCATTATATTATTTATTATTAACTGATTTTGGTGAACCTGAATGTTATGAAGAAGCAATGTGGGTTGAAAGCAAGAAGAAGTGAGAGCTAGCCATGGAAGAAGAGATGGACTCCTTAATGCATAACCAAACTTGGGACTTAGTCAAGTTGCCTGCAGGTAAAACTAACTTGCAGAATAAATGGATTTACAAGATGAAGGAAAAAGATGGAGGAAAACAAAGGTACAAAGCTAGACTTATGGTGAAGGGGTTTGCACAGAAGAAAGGTATTGTTTTTGATGAAATATTTTCTCCTGTTGTTAAAATGACTTCAAACGGAACCATTTTAAGTCTAGTAGCAGTTAGATGTAAAGAGAACCTTTCTCCATGGGGATTTAGAGGAGGAGATATATATGCAGTAGCCACAAGGATATGAGGTGAAAGGGAAGGAGAAACTAGTATGCAAGTTGAAGAAGAGCTTGTGTGATTTAAAATAGGCTCCAAGGAAGTGGTATCTAAAATTTGACAAGTTTATGTCTGAACAAGGTTATACTAGATGTCACTCTGATCATTGTGTTTATCTGAAAAAAAAAAATGATGGCAGCTATATTATATTTTTATTGTATGTTGATTACATGCTTGTTAGAGGGTCTAACATGCAGGAAATAAATGTGCTCAAAAGAAAATTGGCAAATTCATTTGCAATGACAGATTTAGGAGGTGCAAAACAAATCCTTGGTATGAGAATAACTAGAGACAGGAAAAATCCCAAATTAACATTGTCTCAGAATGAGTACATACAAAAGGTGTTGAAAAGATTTAACATGCAGAATACAAAACCAGTTAGTACACCTTTCGCTAGCAATTTCAAACTTAGTAAGGAAATGTGCCCAAAGACCCAAGAAGACATGGATTATATGTCTAAAGTTCCATATGCATCAGCAGTTGGAAGCTTAATGTATGCAATGGTCTACACAAGGCCTGATATTGCACATGCAGTGGGAGTTGTAAGCAGGTAGATGAACAATCTAGGAAAGGAACATTGGATGGCAATGAAATGGATTCTCAGGTATTTGAAAGGTACCACAAATCAAGCATTATGCTTTGGTGGTTCAAACATTTCTCTATAGGGATATGTTGATGCAAATATGGTAGGTGACAGAGATAACAGGAGGAGCACTACAGGATATGTATTTATTGTAGGTGGAACAACTGCCAGTGGGGTTTCAAAAATCCAAAGTGTTGTTGCACATTCAACAACAGAAGCAGAGTATGTTGCTACTAAAGAGGCTATTATAGAAATGATTTGGTTACAAAGGTTTATGGGTGAGTTGGGTAAGAAGCATGATATGGGCACATTATACAGTAATAGCCAAAGTGCCATTTATCTTGCAAAGAACTCAGCATTTCATTCCAAGACTAAACACATACATCTCAAGTACCATTTCATATGATCATTGTTGGAAGATGGAGAGTTGAAGCTGGAAAAGAGACACACTAGCCAGAATCCTTTAGATATGCTAACAAAAGTTGTAACCAGGGAGAAAATGAGAATATGCTCAGTTTGGATTGGTATTCAAGGATGACGATGAAGATGAGAAACAGCCGGGTCCAAAGAGGAGTTATTGTCCAACAAATGAAGCAGTGGTGGAGTTGCTACAATAATTCTCCAAGTGGTAGATTGTTGGGAGTGAAGCATGATTATTTAGAGGTCTTTGTTTCAGTTAGATGTATACCCCAGGAAGTTTGTACACCCCTCCACGCAGGGGTGGGACTTCTCCACCCCGCAGGGGTTTGAGGGGGGGGTGATCCCCACCGGCTCGGGGGTCCGGGGGCCAGCGGTTCTCCAATGAGGCTTTTACGGGCAGCACCCCCGAAGATAAAAACATATGTAAAATTTCCTTGTAAAAGTATAGTAATTTCTAATCAATCTGGGTCGTTCATTAGGCGGATGATCTCAGGGTAGAACTTATGTTTAGTTTAGCAGTTTTTGCCCTAAAAGGCAATCCCTCTCTTTGTATGAGGGCATTGTATTGAGGCTGTGTAATAGATGCATATTCTCCATGCGAGAAATAGAGAGGCGAGACCGTGAGAGAAAACAGACGATATTATAGCGGATCTATTGTAGGTTCTGTCTCTTCATTTTGGTGGATAATAAAAAGGAAGGATTGGTTGTTTGGGGTGGACGTAGCCCAAACTAGGTGAACCACTTATATCTATGTCTCTCTAGTTTTTATGCATTTTCTATGTTTATATTTCTGCTATATCATATGTGCTCCATTGCTCTGTAATTTATAACTTTCTAGCAACTGGTATCAAAGCCGAAGGTCTATTTGGTTGAAAAACTCTCAGGAAGGAAGAGTTCCTAGTTTGAGTGGGAGCAACGGCAGAATATGGTAAGTTTAGTGTTGAGAAATTTAATGGCCAAAACTTCTCATTGTGGAAGATGCAGATGGAAGATTATCTGTATCAGAAAGATTTGTACCTACCATTGGGCAGAAAAACAAAGATGTCGACGGGTATGATAGATGAAGAATGGAACCTTCTCGATAGAAAGACACTCGGAATAGTACGGCTATGCCTCTCAGCATCGATCTCCTTCAACATTTCGAAGCAAACAATGACAGAGGATTTGATTAAGGCGTTGATGAAACTATGTGAAAAACGCTCGGCCTCAAACAAGGTATTTCTTATGAAACGTTTATTTAATATGAAGATGTTGGAAGGCAGATCTGTTGCAGACCATTTAAATTATTTTAATACTATTACAAGTAAGTTAAGTTCTTTAGGGGTAAACTTTGATGATGAAGTTTGAGCTCTAATATTCTTGTGCTCATTCTAGAATGTTGGAATGGTTTAGTAATAGCCATTAGTAACTCTGTGTCTGGATCTAGTACTTTAAAATTTGATGATGTTGTCAGTGCTATCCTTAGCGAGGAAATGTGATGGAAAAGCTCCAGTGAGACATCGGGTAATGCTTTGAGTGCAAAGTCTAAGGGAAGAAAAATGGAAAGACGAAAGAGCTCAGGATATCACAGTAAATGAAGAAAAGGTAGATCGAAGTCCAAATCGGGGATATTGTGTTGGAAATGTGGAAAGAAAGGACACCTAAAGAAGGACTGTAGATCTCAAAAGGGAAAAGAAGAAGATGCACAATATGAAAACAATCATGAAGCAAATGTGACAGGTGAGGTGTTACAAGATGCTTTGATTCTTTCTTTCAAAAATATTACTGATTCCTGGGTGGTAGATTCAGGTGCCTCATTCCATGCCACACCTGATAAGAAATATTTTCATGACTATGTTCAAGGATATTTTGGACAAGTCCATTTGGGTTATGATAAACCCTATAAAATTGTTTGAATGGGTAAGGTTCTTGTAAACAGCAAATTGGAAACCAATGGATACTAAAGGAGGTAAGGCATGTTCCAGATCTGAAGAAGAATATGATTTCAATAGGGCAGTTAGGCGGTGAAGGTTGTGTGACAACTTTCACAGATAAAGCTTGGAAGGTCACCAAAGGAGCCTTGGTAATAGCAAAAGGTGAAAAAGTTGATACATTGTATTTATGCAATGGTATTCCAAACTCTGTTAATGCTTTAACTACCAAAGGAGCAGATGCAGCATTATGGCATCATAGGCACGAACACATGAACGAGAAGGGGATGAATATTTTTCACTCAAGGAATTTGTTGCCGAGTTTGAAGAATGTTGATTTGGACTTCTGTGAGAATTGCATTTATGGAAAGAAGAACAGAGTCAGATTTCTTAGAGTTGGGAAAGAAAAGAAGAGCAAAAAAATAGAGCTTGTGCATACAGATGTATGGGGACCAGCTCAGGTATCATCTCTCGGTGGCTTTCATATTATGTTACTTTTATTGATGATGCAACTAGAAAAAATTGGATTTATTGTATTAAGAATAAATTTGATGTATTTGATACTTTCAATAAATGGAAATCTTTGGTTGAGATTGAGACAGGAAAGAAATTGAAGTGTCTCAGATCAGACAATGGAGTTGAATATTGTAGCAAACAGTTCGATAGGTACTGTTAAGAGCATGGAATTCACAGAGGGAAGATATTTCTAAGAATACCACAAGAAAATGGCGTGTCAGAAAGGATGAACAGAACAATTATGGAGCGTGAAAGGTGCATGAGATTGCATGTAGGATTGCCTTTACAATTTTGGGTAGATGTTGTAGATATTGTTGTTTATCTAGTAAACAGAGGGCCTTCAAGTTCCTTGGATGGTGGTGTTCCAGAGGAAACATGGACAGGTAAAAAGGTAAACTACTCCTTTTTAAAGCCTTTTGGTTGTGAGGCCTTTATCCATATTAATAAAGAAAATAGAACAAAGCTTGAGGCAAAATCAAAGAAATGTACCTTTATTGGATGTGTTGTTAATGATTTTGGTTATCGCATACATAATTATGAAAATCACAAAATCATTAGGAGCAGAGATGTAATATTCAATGAAAAGGTCTTGTATAAGAATCAGTTGCAGGAAAAGAAACAGGAAAAAGAAAACAAGGAATACATAGTTCCTGTTGAGATCACTAAAAAAGTAAAGGTGCCTGCAAATAATAATAATCAATAACCACAACAACAACAACAGGCACCCCAAACACCTGAAAGTGGTGTTAGAAGATCTACCAGGATAAGTATACCCCCTGAACGATACTCTCCTTCCTTATATTATTTATTATTGACTGATTCTGCTGAACCCAAATGCTATGAAGAAGAAATGCAGGTTGAAAGCAGGAAGAAGTGGGAGCTAGCCATGGAAGAAGAGATGGACTCCTTAATTCATAACTAGACTTGGGACTTAGTCAGGTTACCCGTTGGTAAAACTAAATTGCAGAATAAATGGGATTACAAGATGAAGGAAGAAGATGGAGGAAAACAAAGGTACAAAGCTAGACTTGTGGTCAAGGGGTTTGCACAGAAGAAAGGTATTGATTTTGATGAAATATTTTCTCCTTTTGTTAAAATGACTTCAATCATAACTATTTTAAGTCTAGTAGCACTTGAAGATTTGCATATCGAGCAGTTAGATGTAAAGACATCCTTTCTCCATCGGGAGATTTGGAGGAAGAGATATATATGCAGTAGCCACAAGGATATGAGGTGAAAGGGAAGGAGAAACTAGTGTGCAAGCTGAAGAAGAGCTTGTATGGCTTAAAACAGGCTCCAAGGTAGTGGTATCTAAAATTTGACAAGTTTATGTCTGAATAAGGGTTATACTAGATGTCACTCTGATCATTGTGTTTATCTGAAAAAGAAAAATGCTGGTAGCTATATTATATTTTTATTGTATGTGGATGACATGCTTGTTGCAGGGTCTAACATGCAAGAAATAAATTTGCTCAAAAGAAAATTGGCAAATTAATTTGCAATGAAGGATTTTGGAGCTGCAAAACAAATCATTGGTATTAGAATAACTAGAGATAGGAAAAATCACAAATTAACATTGTCTCAGAATGAGTACATACCAAAGGTGTTGAAAAGATTTAATATACAGAATGCAAAACGAGTTAGTACACCTTTTGCTAGCCATTTCAAACTTAGTAAGGAAATGTGCCCAAAGACCCAAGAAGACATGGATTATATGTCTAAAGTTCCATATGCATCAGCAGTTGAAAGCTTAATGTATGCAATGGTCTACACAAGGCCTGATATTTCACATGCAATGGGAGTTGTAAGCAAGTACATGAACAATCCAGGAAAGGAACATTGGATGGCAATGAAATGGATTCTCAGATATTTGAAAGGTACCACAAATCAAGCATTATGCTTTAGTAGTTCGAACATTTCTCTGCAGGGATATGTTGATGTAGATATGGCAGGTGACAGAGATAAGATGAGGAGCACTACAGGGTATGTATTTACTATAGGTGGAACAACTATCAATTGGGTTTCAAAAATCCAAAGTGTTGTTGCACTTTCAACAACAGAAGCAGAGTATGTTGTTTCTACAGAGGCTAGTAAAGAAATGATTTGGCTACAAAGGTTTATGGGTGAATTGGGTAAGGAGCATGATATGGGCACGTTATACAGTGATAGCCAAAGTGCCATTCATCTTGCAAGGAACTCAACATTTCATTTGAGGATTAAACACATATAGCTCAAGTACCATTTCATACGATCAGTGTTGGGAGATGGAGAGTTGAAGCTGGAAAAGATACACACTAGCCAGAATCCTATAGATATGCTAACAAAAGTTGTAACCAGGGAGAAACTGAGAATATGCTTAGTTTCAATTGGTATTCAAGGATGACGATGAAGATGAGAAATATCCAGGTCCAAAGAGGAGTCATTGTCTAGCAAATGAAGCAGCGATGGAGTTGCTACAATCATTCTCCAAGTGGGAGATTGTTGAGTATGGAGCATGATTGTTTAGAGGTCTTTGTTTCAGCTGGATGTATACCCAGGAAGTTTTTACACCCCTCCACACGAGGGGGTGCGGAGGGGACTTGTCCCCCCACGGGGGTTCGGGGGAGCTGATACCCCCCAGCTGGGGGGTCCAGGGGCCAGCAGTCCCCCGGCGGGGGTTTTAGGGGCAATGCCCCCAAAGCTAAAAACAGATGTAAAATTTCCTTGTAAAAGTATAGTAATTTCTAGTCAATCTAGGTCGTTCATTAGGCGGATGATCTGATGGTAGAACTTATGTTTAGTTTAGGGTTTTTTGCCCTACAAGGCAACCCCTCTCTTTGTATGAGGGCATTGTATTTGAGGCTGTGTAATAGATGTGTATTCTTTGCGCGAGAAGTAGAGAGGTGAGACTATGAGAGAAAATAGAGGATATTACAGTAGATCTGTTGTAGGTTGTGTCTCTTCATTTTGCTGGATAATAGAAAGGAAGGACTGGTTGTTCTGGGTGGATGTAGCCCAAACTGGGTGAACCACGTATATCTGTGTCTCTCTTGTTTTATGTGTTTTTTGTGTTTATATTTCTACAATATTTTATGTGTTCCATTGCTCCGTAATATATAATTTTCTAACAAGGCTGAGAGAAGGTTGCATCCTGGTAGAGGCTGACAACATATGGTTGTCTAGAGGCCGTGAAGGAAGCCACAGTGATCTGCGAGTGTGCTGCGAGATCAAACAACATTGGAGATCAGTGATCTCTATCTTTGACATAGATATGAGGTAAATCTAACATTTTTTTTTACCTGTGGAACCTTTTTTAAATTGCCTAGATGAATAATCAAATGTTTGAAGCATGCTTGAATGAGCATAACAAGCTCAATGGCTCAAATTATGCAAATTGGAAATTCAATATGCAGACTCTGCTAGAAGTATAGATTGATCTGACGATTGCAAATGGAGATGAGCAGAAGCCATCAGTTGGCTCAGCTTCAGTCCCAGATTGGGAGAAGTGTGAGGGTAAAGAAAGGATGCTGCTGAAGATGTCAATAGACTACATCATACCACATATCAGAGAATGTAAATCAATAGGCGAAAATTGGGGAATTTTGAAGGATTTGTATGAGATCAGGAATACAAATCATCTTCTGTTCCTGAAGAGCAAGATCTTATCCCTAAAGATGGAGGAGAATGAAACAATTGTTTCCTTCATAGCAAGGATCAAAGATCTGAAGAACAAATTGGCAGACATTTTTCATACAGCTGAAGATACATATCTTGTAACAATTACCATGAATGGTGTGACCGATGACTACCAAATGTTCATCACTTGGATAAATGCAAGAGAGAAAATCCTGAAGTTTGAAGAACTAATAGGAATACTGATGCAAGAAGAAGAAAGAAGTTCGACTCTAAAGCCCCAGAGTGTCGATCTTCCATTGATGGTGAAAAAGAACTTCTACAAAGGAAGTGGAAATCTGCAACAACAAAACAAAGGAAGCTCACAAAAAATACCAAATCAAACCCAAGGTATGAATCCGAATAGAAACAACTTTATAATTAAATGTTTTTTATTGCGGAAAACTTGCTCATATAGCTAGGGAGTGTAGGAAGAATAAATATCATGAAGAACAGCAGAGGCAAAAACGACATGTAGGTCATCTCGCGAATGATAATCATGAGCGAAATTCTAGATTGTTCATGGCAGAACGTGATGAGCATCTTGATGTAGACATTTGGTATGTAGATTCGGGAGCATCAACACATATGATAGGGAACAAGCAATGGTTTGAATATTTTAAAGAAATAAACGATGGAGCACAAATCTATCTAGCTGATGATAAAAGTCCTCAGATCAAAGGATGTGGAGAAATTTCTGTCATTTTACCTAATGGTAATGTAAGACAAATTTATAATGTTATGTATGTGCCTAGTATAACAAATAACTTTATTTATGTATCGATGATTGCAGATCAAGATCTCAAAGTTGAATTTTTTAAATCTAATTTCTATATTAAAGGTCTACTAGACGGCCTGAAGACTATTGCTACAGGAATTCGAACAGGAGGTCTGTACAAATTGGATGTAAGACCAGCACTAGTTCGAGCTTTAATAGCAGTGGGTTTGACTACAGAAGAGCTATGGCATCAGATATTTGGTCATATCAACTACAACGATTTGTTGTTACTTCAAAAAAAGGAAATGGTAAGATATCTTCCTATGTTAAAACAAGTTTATAATGATTGTGATGCCTGCACATTAGGAAAAATGCATAGAGAATAATTCCCTGTTCGAGTAGAGAAGAAATAGAGAGATATAATTGAATTAGCGCACACAGATCTTAGTGGACCCATGCAAACAAAGTCATTAGGAGTTGCGCTATATTTTTTACTGTTTATTGATGACTGCACAAAGTTTTCTTGGGTATATTTCTTGAGTAAGAAGAGTCACACATTTGAATACTTTAAGCAGTTTAGAAACATTATTGAAAAGATAACATGGAAGAAGATACAAATTCTCCGCTTCGATCAAGGGGGAGAATACAGAAAGGATGAGCTTATCAAGTATTTCAAAGACCATGGAATATTACAACAATTCACAGTACCCAATACTCCTCAGCAGAATGGAGTAATAGAAAGAAAGAATAGAACATTGGTGGAATGCGCTAGAAGCATGTTGAAAGCTAGGAATCTGTCGAATGGTTTTTGGGTTGAAGCATTGAATACTGCAATTTATTTGAAAAATAGGAGTCCTATGAAGAGTCTTGAGTTTAAAACTCCTTATGAAACACTATATGGATTTAAGTCTGTAGTAAAACATTCAGGAGTATTTGGGTCTAAATCATTTTCCCATATTTCAAAGGAAGACAGAAGAAAACTAGATTCAAAATCCATTAGACTTACCTTTATAGGCTATTGTTCACAATATAAATCTTATAGATTATTTAATCCCTCTACTCACAAGATTTTTGTTAGTAGAGATGTCATATTCCATGAGAAAGATCATGAAGAATCTGATAAGAAGAATGAGGAATGGGATATTCCATACTTGGTGGAAGAAGAAAGTGAAGAAATAGGAAATAATCAGGATCAACAACAAACAAAGGCAGAAGATGAAAAACAACAGCAGTAGACACAATATCAACAACAACAGATAAAACAACAGTAACAACAATGAGAAGAGAAAGAAAATGATGATCATACAAGGTTTGAAGCTACCCCACCACTGAGGAGATCAGGTAAGAAAGCTCAATTTCCTGCAAGATATAGGTAAAATTATTTTATAACTAGTATGATGAATGTTGTTGAACCTTCTAGTTATAAGGAAGCAAACGAATGTAGTGAATGGAAAACAGCTATGGAACAGGAATATGAATCTATAATCAGGAACAAAACTTGGGAACTGGTTGAAATTCCTAGAGGGAAACAAACCATAGGTTGTAAATGGTTGTATAAACCCAAGATTAATGCAGATGGAACCATAGATAAATTAAAATCTAGATTGGTAGCAAAGGTATTCACAAAAAGAAGGCATTGACTATGAAGAAACCTTTGCCCCTATATCTAAACGTAATACCATCAGAACGTTGATTGCTTTAGCTACTAAGAAACATTGGATGATTCACCAATTAGATGTAAAGTTTGCATTTTTAAATGGAGAATTGAAAGAGGAGGTTTATTTAGAGCAACTTGAAGGGTTTGTCGAGAAAGGGAAAGAACATTTAGTCTATAGATTAAAGAAAGCTCTTTATGGACTAAAACAAGAACCTAGGTCTTGGTATGAAAAGATTGATTCATTTTTTTTGCAATTTGGCTACAACAGAAGTGAAAAGGACCTTAATCTTTATACCATGAAAGATGAACAAGGGCGCATAGTGTTGATTTCTTTGTATGTAGATGATCTGATTATTACAGGTGATACTACTTATCTAATCAAAGAAATCAAGCAACAGATGTCACAAGTGTTCAAAATGAAACACCTTGGTGAACTAAGATAATGTTTGGGTCTTGAGATCTGGAGAGATTCAGGAAAAACATTTCTACCCCAGGGAAAGTATGTCAAAGGACTGCTAGAATGATTTAGGATGGATCGGTGTAAGCCTGCAGCAATACCATTACAACAAAGCATCAAACTACAGAGTGAGGATGGCTATAAAGAGGCAGATGCGACACTTTATAGATAGCTAGTTGGGAGCCTAATCTACTTAACCACTACTAGACTAGATTTGGCTTATGCAGTCAGTGTGTTAAGTCAATACATGTCCAGGCCACTTGAAATTCATTGGAATGCAACAAAAAGTGTTTTGAGGTATCTACAAGGTACTATAGATTACGGTATTATTTATACTGATTCCTCTGATGTTAGATTGACAGGATTTACAAATTCATACTGGGCTAGAAATGTAGACGATCATAGATACATATCAGGCTATGCATTCGACATTGGATTTGGGGTGGTTACATGGAGCGGTGAGAAACAGAACACAGTTTCCTTGTCTTCAGCGGAAGTAGAGTATCAAGCTATATGTGAAGCAACGTGTGAGGCAGTTTGATTGTGAAGACTTCTCCAGGATGTTGGGGAAGAAAAGAAAGATGCAACAACAATAAAATGTGACAATCAAAGTTCAATCAAACTTGCTAATAATCTGGTGTTTCACAAAAACATTAAACACATTGATACACAATTCCACTTTGTCAGGGAGAAAGTGCAATAAAAAGAAATCCATTTTTTAAATTGTAAGACATGTGATAATGGTGCCGAGATTTTCACTAAGCCTCATAGAAAAATTAAGTTTGAAATGTTTAAGGAGATGTTAGGCATATTTGTGAACCCCTTCTCCATTAAGGTGGAGTGTTAGAGATAATGGAGAATATCCTAGAATAGTGAGTTGGTTCACGAGACCTCAGGATAGGAATTAGTTTCTATTTTTTAGGTTATGGTTCTAACTTCCCTAAATCTTTGATTACTATATAATGTGTAGTGTACATGAACAATGTAGAGCATTTTGCAGAGCCAAACTCTCCTGGTTCAGACTCTCTTTCGTAGAGCTGATGGGTTTCATTTTATTTAATATAGAACATTGCATTTTTAACAAAACCCCCTTATTATATTATTGTGCCCATTTAGTCCCCATACTGTTATTATTGTGCCCCATAGAAGACCACTATTGTTATTATTATGCCCTTACATTATTATTGTTATGTCGGCTTTTATTATATTATGACCCCTTAGACCCCTATATATAGAAAGGAGGTCTTGTCATTTGTATCATCCAAGAATTTTTTATTTGTGTAATGTAAAAGAGGTTTCCCCCTAGAATAGGCTTATTTCTAAGGTGTTGATCTATCTTTTCTATCTTTTTGTGAGTTGGCTTCATAACATTTGGTATCAGAGCTTTGGATTCTATGGTTTTGCTACTCCAAACAGGGAATCATGGAATTTTCGCTATAAAATTTTAGATACACAATTTCAGAAGCTCAAACAAAAAATTATTTGAGAAGAAATCAATCTGAACCTCAGGTCCAAATTTCAGATCTTGTCTCACTACAGTTTTGGAGATATGATCTGAGGAAGCTAGGGTTTTTGCAAGCTCCAGAATTTCATCTCAAACAGGTCATCATGGAATGTTCGCTATAATTTGTTTTCTATGAAGGATAAGACTCTGAAATTAAAACCCATTTGAGCCAAAGTTGTGGGAAAGATCGGGCCTGAATTTTAGATCTTGTTTCACAATATTTTCGAAGATACAATCCAAGACATTTAGAATTTCTGCAAGCTCATGAATTACATCCCAAACATGTGACCTGGGGAAATCGCCATAATTGTCTCTCTGAGCATTAGATTCAAATTTAGTAAGAAGGTGCAAAAGAAGGAAGGACTGTAGTTTTCTGTGTATATTTTTCAAATCCGAAGGTCAAAACAGTGACAAGTGGCACTTCATACAAGTTCGCTCTTCTAAAAAGGTATATAATTAGGTTATCATGGGAGATTGTACATAACTCTTTCTTGGAGAATCCAATTTCGATCATAATAGTGGCATTGGAAAGAGGACGCAGAGGTATACAACAGATCATGATTTCAGAACTGAAAGATCCACAAGTAAAAAGTTATAGTCATTTCAAGATCGAGATCCTAAAATCAAGAAAAGACGATATGAGGAAGTTTGATGACAAGGATCCAGTAAATCAAATACTACAGATGGAGCAATATTTTGATCTACATGAGGTGAAACTGTTACAAAAGTTATGTATTGCATCTTCATATTTAGAACCGGATCAATTTTTATGGTATAAAGGGCTTTGCTCTTGCAAACCACTTGTTACATGGTCAATTTTCACGGAGGAAATGATAGCACATTATGAGGATACAAAGAGAAACACCTTCTTTAGCCAATTGATAAATCTCAAACATAAGTGTTCAATGGAAACGCGCATTGAATACTTTCAAAAGTTGAATATAAGGGAAGATGATATTCCATAGAAGAAGAGAATTGATGTCTCCATATGAACTTTAAAGGATAACATTCAACATGAGGTTCATCTTTGGAAACCTAATTCATTAGAGAAGGCATTTAGGTTGGTAATAAAACTGGAAAGAAAAATTATGGAAACAAGGAACTCTACCCCTCACGACTATAAATATGGAAGTGTTGTTTCTCCTAGCCTTCCACAACCTACAATTTTGACACTACAATAATTGGAAGAAAAAAGAGAAAAAGGACTTTGTTATAATTGTGATGACAAATACATTAATGGTCATACATGTCCTCACAAGAAATTATTTTACATTAATTGTGAAGAGGAGGAAGAAAAGGATCAAGAAACATCAAAAGAAGAGGATATACACTAGGAACCAACCCTAGAGCAAGAAGAAATGAATCTGATCATATCTTGTAAAGCATTGGTAAGAATTACCACTCCTCAAACTCTCAAGATACAAGGACATATCAAGAATAAAAAGGTTCAAGAAGTGAAAGATCACATCGAGAGAGAAGAAATGAATCTGACCATATCTTGTAATGCATTGGATGGAATTACCTCTCCTCAGACTATCAAGATAGAAGGACATATCAAGAAGAAAAATGTTCAAGAAGTGAAAGATCACATCGAGCATCAAGAAATGAATCCGGCCATATCTTGTAATCCATTGGAAGCAATTACCACTCCTAAAACTCTCAAGATAGAAGAACATATCCAAAAGAAAAATATTGAAGCAATGAAATATCACATCAATCATCAACAACAAGTTTTCCAACATTTAAAGGATAACGCCAATTTGGTGCATAATCGAATGAAACAACAGGTAGATCAACATCACAGTGAAAGAAGTTTTGATGTAGGTGATTGGGTATTTTTACGACTACATCTCAAGAAAGCTATTTATGAGAAAGAAATGTTGGCAATACTACATGTACTTAAGAAATGGCGACCTTACCTAATGGGAAGACACTTCAAGGTAAAAATGGATCGTGATAGTCTTAAATACTTTTTAGAACAAAGATTATCTTTAGAAGAACAAAAAAAATGGGTCACAAATATGTTGGGTTATGACTTTGAAATAATCTACAACAAAGGGAAGAAAAATGTTGTTGCAGATGCACTCTCAAGAAAGGATGAGGATGTGGAAGCATTGTTTTGTGCTATTTCTATTATCCAGCCAGATTGGATAAATGAAGCAAGGGATGAATGAAATAAGGATGAAGAAGTGTGGCCACTCATTCAAACGTTGTACAAGATCCTAGTTCAAACAATATTGCCAGAACTTGACAAGGAAGGAAAAATCATATTGGAACCTGGAGCAGTCACATAAACAAGAACTCGACAGCTGCGAAATCAATCAATTTTATAGTATCTCATCAAGTGGAAGAACTTACCCAACAAAGGTTCCACATGGGAGGGCAAGCATTTTATACAGAATCATCAAGAACTACTCAAACGTTGAGCACAACACTTTTTGAAGGAGAGGGGCATGTTAGGTCCCTATAGTACTAGTGTAACCCCTTATTTTGATTAGCACAACCCCCTTATTATATTATTGTGCCCATGTAGTCCCCATATTGTTATTATTGTGCACTTACATTATTATCGTTATGTCGGCTCTGATTATATTATGACCACTTAGACTCTTATATATAAAAAGGAGGTCTTCTCATTTGTTTCATCCAAGAATTTTTCATTTGTGTAATGTAAAGGAGGTTGCCCCCTCGAAGAGACTTATTTCTAAGGTGTTGATCTATCGTTTCTATCTTTTTATGAGCTGGTTTCATAATAGGGACTAGATCTGCTACTATGAATTCAGACTTAGGGAAAACATGAAACTATTAAAGTTCTCACGAAATCATGAATCCAAAACAAACAAAAATATGGGATCTCCCTTGTGGAGTCACCAATTTGTGGTGAAGTAAAATTATAAGTGCGGACACAAACAAATTCCTCTAGCCCAATAATGGGTCTAGCCACAATAGATACATTCTATGGAAGATATCCTGAGGTTAGAATCAATCAAAAGGGCCTACCTCTTGGTCACTTAGCCTCCATGATGATATCGTCGCTTACTCTCTCCAAAAATCTCTCGCTTCTTTCTTCAAGTTCCCGAAACAAATGAACAACAACAACACACAAACATAATAATAGACAAATTAAAATTCAACCTACTTAATGAGTCAAGAAGCATGAAGACACGAATATTTAATATTAAAAAACATGTAGGAAATCAATCGATAGTTGCATATATTAATATTCAATGAGAGATTACAACCATTCGTCTTGATGTCGCAATCTTCCTCTAACAAGGCCAAGTTCCCACGCACTTCTGCTAGCACTTCATGATGGCTTCAAACAACAATAGTTTAAAGACTTTTCCCTTTAGGATTCACTCCAAACCAAACACACTTCTCCCTCACACAACTAGATGGCTACAACTAGTAATAGCTTGCTTGTCTAGTATATATACACTCAGCCAAAACTCTAACTCTAATTTTCACACTAGTCACTAGTTTGTGCTTGGGAAGAAGGGAGGTTTATATAGGAAATATGGATGGGAGATGGGTCCCCTTCTCATGGGAGAAGGACTTATCCCTTAAGGTAGTTCCATCATTATAGGGGAAAGGAGCCCAAACTATCATCCTTGATCCCATCTAGCCAAACCATTTACCAGACTTCCGTTAAGGAGCTTCTAGATATGGAAGCTTCAACTCTAATTTAAAAATATTTCCATAACAGGACTGACATGACCGGAACACAACTCAGTCACACCGATCAGTGCAGGGAATAGTACTAATCTCTGCACATCAGCACGGGGAAGACCAAGGCCATTAGTGTCAGTCTCGTAAATTGGGAAAAATAGAAGTTTCAAGGGAAATGCTGCAAAAGGGAAATGATCTGCTCATGTGTAGGTTTTAACCTCATACAAAAATTGCCTGCATACAAATTTTAAAACACAGAAAATAAACAATGCGAAAGCATAACACATAAAACACATATACTCAGATATTTTCCACTGTATCCCAAAACCAGGACTATCAACTTGATTTTTCATTATGTTCCTTTCAATGTTATAATACATATTTTTACATGCTGAAGCATCTAATACCATGGACTGGAAACCATTGCATCCAAAACCATGGACCGAAAACCATCGCGTCCAAAAACATGTGTGAAAATCATGCACAAAACCATAGGTGGGTCCGCCCAACCTAACATAGGTTTGAAAACCAAAATTTCCCTGGGTGCTACCCTTGACCCCATAGAGTGGGTTACCTGCACCCCTCACATCCCCTTGACCTCCCTGCTATGCAACGAAGCGGGGACTCTACCCCCCCTCTAACCCCCCGATTAACTACGTGGGCTAGTCATGGAAAGAGATAACACAACCCAACATTCTCCCACTTGTTGTTTTCTTTCCACAGGGGGCCACAAGAGAGTTTAGTCATTTACTCAGTCCTGCAACACCCATTATTTCTCTACACCAAGAAAACTTCTCAGAGCTCAAAGATTTTGTCAATGCATCTACAACATTCTTCAAAGTGTCCACCTTTACTAGCAACACCTTTCTGTCTTCTATCATATCCCTCACAAAGTGATATTGAACATCCATGTGCCTTGTCTTTAAATGATATGCAGGGTTCCTTGCTAAGAAAATTTCACTTTGGTTGTCACAGTCTATCCTTATAGCTCCCTGTACTAACCTAATACTTGAACACAATTTCTACAACAAAACTACTTCCTTGCTTGCATGAGTGGCTGCCATGTATTCTGCCTCTATAGTTGATAGTGCCACTACATATTATTTCTTACTCATCCAACTGCCTGCACCTCCAAATAGCTTAAACGCATACCCACTTGTAGATCTTCTCTGATCCAGATCTCTAGCCTAGTCTGCATCAACAAAGCCACAGATATCCAACACTCTGTCCAATCCTGGTCTTCTTTGGTAGCACAAACCATAATCACTAGTGCCACGCAAATACCTAAAAACCCGCTTCAATGTTGTCCAATTCTCCTTTTTTGGTTTTGACATAAACCTGCTCAATACTCCCATTACATGTGCAATGTCTGGTCTAGTACAAACCATTGCATACATTAGGCCACTGACTTCACTTGCATATGGAACACGAGACATGTCCCGTTCCTCTTCTTGTGTCTTGGGACATTGCTCAGCAGATAACTTTACACCTACAAGAATAGGAACCTTCACTGGTTTTCTATCTTACATATTAAATCTCTGCAATATTGTCTTGGCATACTTCCTCTGGTTTAACCAGAGCTTCCTCTTTGCTAGATCTATTTTAATTTCCATGCCCAATATATAGTTTGCAGCACCAAGATCTTTCATGTCGAATTTGGAGGACAATTGGGTGTTCAAATCTTGGATAATTTCTTTGTCATTTCCAACCTCCAACATATCATCCACATACAAGACCAAATAAAAAACATGGTCACCAATTAATTTAAAATACACACAGTGATCTGCTTTTCTTTTGGTGAAGACAAGTCCCCGTATAAATGTATCAAATTTCTGATACTTCATCCTTGGTGACTATTTTAACCCATACAACGACTTCTTTAACTTGCATACCAGTGCTTTCTTACCCTTCACGGAAAAGCCTTCAGTTTGCTTCATGTAGATCTCCTCTTCCAAATCCCTGTGAAGAAATGTTGTCTTCACATCCATCTGTTCTACCTCAAAATCAAAAGCAGCATCAACAAATAAAATTAATCTAATAGAAGCTACCTTGGCAACAGGAGAAAAAATATCACCAAAATCAATTCCCGTCACCTGGGAATAACCTTTTGTTACCAACTGAGCTTTCTATTTCTCCACCATTCCTTCTGCATTTTTCTTCTTCTTGAACACCCATTTGCTGTGACTAGGTTTCCTTCCAACCGACAACTCCACTAGATCCCAATCCTCATTTTTGTGCAAAGATGCCATTTCATCAACCATGGCCTCTTTCCAGATTTTTCCATCCTCTGAATCTACTGCTTCCTTCAATGTTCTGGGATCATCATCCATAATAGATAAAGCAAAATTTGAATAGAAAGGAGATGAACTATACCTTTCTGGTTGTCTTCCTTCTTGAACTAATCTTCTCACACCCGGAGTTTGTGGCTCTTCATCCTCTTCATCCTCCTCTGTTGTAGAGTCTGATTCTTTCTCCTTTAGCTGAAACTCTATCTTCTCAAGTTCCTTTGGCATGTTTAATAACATCTTTCACTCTCTCAACACCACAACTCGGCTATACACAACCTTCCTTGTTACTGGGTTCCAAATCTTATAACCTTTTAAACCATCCTTATACCAATAAAGATGCACTTTTCAGATTTACTATCCAACTTGGTTCTTTTCTCCTTTGGAACATGTACATATGCATCACATCCAAATACCCTTGGATGTGAAAGAGAGGGTTTATTACTAGTCCATACCTCTTGTGGATCTTTATCCTCCAACACTGATGAAGGTGATCTGTTGACTAGGTAACATGCTCTCTCCACCACCTCTACCCAAAATTCCTTTCGTAACCCGGCACCACTAAGCATGCTTCTTGCCCTTTCCATCAACGTCTTGTTCATTCTCTCTGCAACTCCATTTTACTGAGGTGTATATGGAGTAGTCTTCTGCCATGCTATATACCACACTTCTTACAGAATTCTTCAAATTCCTTACTGCAAAACTCTCCACTGTTATCTGTCCTCAACACCTTTATCTTCTTCTCAGTCTGGTTTTCCACTAGAGCCTTGAATTCCTTAAACATGTCAAAGACTTCAGATTTCTTCTTAAGGAAATATAACCATGTATTCCCTGAGAAGTCATATATAAATGATACATAGTACACGGACTTACCCAAATGATGGAACCTTCACAAGTCCAAACATGTCATTATGAACAAGCTCTAATATATGTTTCACCCTCTTACCACCAGAGGGGAAACTCACCCGATTCTACTTCCCATATACACAATTTTCACAAAA
>APFE030532702.1:0-15087 GCA_000404065.3 Pinus taeda
AACTGTGTTACAATGAGGCTTGAAGGCCTATTTATTGTTGAGAAACAATGGAAAACCCTTCACATCCCAAAACCTAACCCTAGAAGATGAAACGCCAAATTGTGGGCCCCATTTTAGGTAAATTGGTACATCAATTTTCCGGGGTCGTAACTTTGGCATACGATCTCCGTTTGACGCGTATGATCTATCCGAGAACTACCACTTTGGGAAGGGCAACATCGGTCCATGGACCCATGTTGCCCCCAGATTTCCCAAAAAAACGTCGTTTAGGGCCTCAAAACGGCTTCGGAAGTTCAGGACCCGAAAAAAAACTGCTAAAAATAGTAAATTGTGCTACAATTACGGAAACTGAAAAACTGAAAGAGACAGTTCCGAGGGTCCAAATGGGATAGGTGGGTGGCCACCAACATCCACTTGGATCAACAAGTGGAAGAAAGCCCTCTACGACTTGAAGCAAAACACCCCGGGCGTAGTATGAGAGGATTGATAGCTGTCCGATGAAGCTGAGATTCACTAGGAGTGAAGCCGATCCAAACCATTGCTTGAAGATTGTGGATGATAAACCTCTCATACCGGCATCTCTTGAGGACGACCTCTTTCTGACAGGTGTAGACCCTCTCATTTGCAAAAGTAAGAGGGAGTTGGATTCCAGATTTGGAATGGTGAACTGCAAACTTGTGACTACCTCGATGGATCTTAACTTTCAGAGGTTATGTCGTAAGGATACTAGACCTGTTTTGGAAAATGCCTCTGAGTTTCACAAACTCATACTAGCATTGATGTTCTCGGCGAACTCCTGTCTGGATATATGATTTGCAGTTAGCATGGTGAGCTCATATATGGTTGAGCCTCACTGAATTGGTGCCAAGAATCTTCTGAGATATCTTCGGGGCACAATCTCTCGTGGATTGAGATACACTGTTGGAAATGTGACGCTGCATGATTATTCGAATGCTGACTGGGCAGGCAGTGTGGAGGATTGCAAGAAGCACTTCTGAGCGCTGGTTCTCTTTGGATTCTGCTTCGATATCCTGGATGAGCAAGAAGTAGAAGTCGGTTGCTATAAGCATCGCTGAGATCGAATACATAGCTACGAGTATGACCTTGTGCGAAGCTGCTTGGTTGCGGAAGCTCTTCAGCGAGCTGTTTGTACACATGATGGATACCACCGTGATCTTCTGTGTCAACCAGAGGGGGATTCGATTGTTGAGGAATCTCGTATTCTATGATTGCTCCTGCATATAGACATCAGATACTACCTTATCTGGGATATGGTACATCGATGAGCGAGGAGGCTTGATTGCATTGAGACATTTGGTCAAAGCCTTAGGGAAAGGTCAAATTTGTGACTTTCCCGAACGACTTGGAGTCGTTGAGAGACCCTCTTATGAGGGTCCTGCATGATGCATGCATTGAGCTCTAGGAGCTCCGGGGGGCTTGGGGTACTTCTTGGAGCAACAAGCGACCATAGGGCGACTCACCCTCACCTAATGGTGTGCTGTGTACAGGGTGAATCGCTCAACCTTCCTCTGTTATACCACATCGTGACTTATGGACAGGATGAGTGGTTCTCCTGTCGAGGCATCTTACCCATGTAGTCTGCAACTCATGGGAAGTACCTCTCATTTGGACAATGAGCAAGGAAATGGGTTTAGGGACCATAGTAGTACTATCGATGGACGCATTGTTGTATCTACCGTACTCCCTATGCTAGGATGACCTCCATTGATTCGGGATCAATGAAATTGATCTAGGATCAGTATGAATGGTTTGAGACACTCTCTTTTGATATTGATCTGGGATCAATGAAACTGAATTCGGGTCAGTAAGAGTGACATAACTCACTCTCTTTTGGAACTGATATGGGATCAGTAAGAGTGGTATGACACACTCTCTTCATATGGAACTGACTTCGGGTCAGTAGGGAACGGTATGAGACATTCTCGATCAATTCTTCTTCATGGTTCAGCAGAGCAGAGCAAAGCAGAACAGAGCAGAGCATTGCAAGGCACTGTTGGCAGAGATAGTACAGTCTAGCAGATGGATCAACAGATGGAGTTCTCCCTAGTTGAGAGGGAGTGTGAAAATTGGCAACTAGGGCCAAACTCCATGTGGGTCATCTTATTTATGGTTGCTGATATTTTTCTTGGACTCCTCTCATCGAGAGGTGTAGGATTGAGAAGATCAGCGAATTCCGATAAGTATTCACGGAGTTATGAATTTATTTGTGTTATAAGACAATTTGTCAAGGTCGGCCAACAACCAAATAAACCCCGCATGTGCTCAATGTTTTAGTATAAAAGGAGATGACTTGAGAGTCATTTCACACACACTTCACTCTTGATTTCTCTCCACTTGTTCTGGGTTTTAGTGGCAAGAGAAATCTAGATGATGAAGCCGTAGACGCAAGATGGAAGGAGGCCTACACATTGCCCTCTACAAGCCCTAGACACAGTCCTAGATGATCTACACAGTCCTAAGGAGGATGCTCTAACGCTGTTCTAACCTAGAGGACGCAGTCATGAAGAGATGCCCTATCCTCCACGCTGTCTCAAGGGTAACCTAGCTGCAGTCAAGAAAAGGAGCAGCAAAGTCATGGGTCTTTTGGAGGACCGAGCTGCTATTAGGAGGGCCGAGGAGCTGGGCTAGAAGGCCGTAATACGAGGTCTACTTCAGCAGAGGAGAGGGGACGTTAAGGTCACCCTTGTGACTGTTGAAGAGGTAGCAAGGTCTGTGTGAAGGGATGATTAAACCTCAGGCCTGTAAGTATTGTTTTGATGGTCAAAAAAATCCTATACATGGAGCTGTAGGTGTCTCCTCAAACAATGAGGTCACTTACCTTGTAAAGAAAGGGATGCCGCATAATTCAAGGTGAGTTATGGCATGATCGTTGGGCTGCTGTAGGTTATAGGAGGATGCCCTAACCAGTGACCGAACTCCGTCCATGAACAACAGTACAACGGTATGTATGTTCTCCATTAATGACACGTGTTGGGTCCATGATTTTGGATTAGTTTGGATGGGATGTGCTTGCAGCCTGTAGTAACCAAAGTGGAGGGGCACACTTGGTGGTTAGATGCCCTAAGCAGTGGCAACATCTACAGTGATTTATTATACACTTGGAGAATCTGTTAGCAACCATGTGGAGGGGTTTCTTAGGTGTTGGATACTGCCACATAGGAGCAACAATGTCACTAACAATGGGACAACAATGCTAGTAGGTGTCTCCTCAAACAACAAGGTCACTTACCTTGTAAAGAAAGGGAGGCTGCATAATTCAAGGTGAGTTATGGCATGATTGTTGCGCTGTTGTAGGTTATAGGAGGATGCCCTAACCAGTGACCGAACTCTGTCCATGAACAACAATATAGAGGTATGTATGTTCTCCACTAATGACTTGTGTTGGGTCCATGATTTTGGATCAGTTTGGATGGGATGTGCTTGCAGCGTGTAGTAACCAAAGTGGAAGGGCTAACTTGGTGGTTAAATGCCCTAACTAGTGGTGGCATCTACAGTGATTTATTAGACACTTGGAGAATCTGTTAGCAACCATGTGGAGGAGTTTCTTGGGTGTTGGATACTACTGCATAGGAGCATCAATGTCACTAACAATGGGACAACATTGCTAATAGTATGATGGAATGATGCAATGGGATAGCAGCAAGCATGGTGCTGCAAACTCATTAGGACATCAGCATGGTACAACATGCCAAATAGGACAGCTAGGCAAGTGTGCTTAATATAGCATGGTAAATGGGACAGCTAGGCAATGGTGCTTGGTGCAACGAGCTAATGGGACAACAAGGCTATGATGTTTGTTGGAGCATAGCAAATGGGACAACAATATGCCAAACATGGAATGGCAATGTCACTAACAGTGGGACAACAACAATGGTGCATGAAACAACTTTGGTAGCATGGTGCAAAAATGGCACATGGGACAGTAGTGGCAGCATAAGGTGCTATAGTATGATGTGTGTAGCATGGTCATGAGGTCCAACATAGTGATGATGGGTGCAACATGGTGCAACACGGTGAGGTGCAATATGATGACGAGATGCAGCTCAATGATATGTGAAGGAGTCACCTTGGAGAATCAGTTGAAGCAGCATGGCTTCAACTGAGTTCAGCCATCCCATGTATCATCTTCTTAGAGA
Source organism: Pinus taeda (assembly GCA_000404065.3). Classification (NCBI taxonomy): domain Eukaryota; kingdom Viridiplantae; phylum Streptophyta; class Pinopsida; order Pinales; family Pinaceae; genus Pinus; species Pinus taeda. Next base: position 4,158 of record APFE030532702.1, read on the forward strand.
TGATCTATGCACTTATTTAGATAAGTCAAATTGTTGACTTTTGATGTAAATGTAATATCTCTCTCTCTGCTGAACTATATTGAAGAACATATAAGAAGAATTGATCAAGGGTTTCCCCACAATGGGGTTTGTCCCTGGCTAGCGCCACATCTTGTGTCCTCTTGTCTTGGCTTGTCTTTTGCGATTTATGTTTATGTTCTATCTGGAATTTAATTTAATGCTGATGTGATTGCTAATTTGGAAATGATATTGAACTAACTGTGAAAATTGAAATAAATTGCTCTAAGCATATAACATACCTAAATTAACAAAGAAGGATGCAAATTTGAGAAAGATGGATGATTGGTATAGAATGTGGTTAGAAGGAAGAAGAAAAGAAATAAAAGACATAGATATCCAATGGTTGTTGTTATTACTAATGACCTTGTGAGCAAGATGCTCACATTTTCTAACTAGGGGAGTTTGATGACAGAGCATCCCTAACATTATAGTTATCTTGCACGTTTTCTTACATTTGCTTAGTTTTGATTCCATTATGTAAGTTTTTTGTAATATTTATTTTCCTTAGTGAACTTTTTTCAACCATTGGAATATGAAGCATTGTATTTGGAATTTGAACAAGGGTAGTTGTAAAGCCAAAAGCCAAGGAGCACAAACACACATATGAAGTTTGTGAATGAGCAAAGGGCCTTTGGCTTATGTTTGATTTTGTGTTTGTATTATGGATGGCTAAGGGTTCTGGAGACATGTGCATAGGCTTTATGAATTCAATGGAGGCTTGAGAGCATTGGCCATTGATTCAATAAAGTTGTAGAGATCATGGTTGTTGTGGTATTTGTGCTTATTTTTAATTGGATTGTAGAATTGTTGTTAAAATTGGAAACTAGGGCCAAATTCCACTTTGGACATCTCAGTTGATGGAGATAATTATTTTATTAAATTCTTCTCGTTGAGAGGACCAAAATCGATATAAAGATTGCCACATTTGGACAAGCGGAAGTGTGATTTTGAATTTTTGTTTTCTCACATGCGATTATCAAGGTTGACCTCTCCTATATGTAGGCTCATCAAGCCCTACAGTTACGTCCCTTCAACTCCAACGACTAGTATATATTGAGGTGCCCTCAACCTCATTTCACACATCGATCTCATGTTCTTCTCTCTCTGAAATGGCTATAGAAGGAAGGTATCTCCAACGAAGGATGAAGGGCTTGTTTGGTGTCATGACTGGGTTGGTTGATGGGCCGAGTCCTTTGAGAAGAAGGTCAAGTCTTAAGATCAGATATGGGCTTATGCGAGGAGTGTCTTTGGGCATCTCCCTCCTATTGCAGGTTCGAACTATTCCTAATGATGACCGCAAACTAGTGTTTTAGGTATACTTTCATGATGTGAAATCTCTCTCTTAAATGGGCTGTAGCTTCTAGTAGCCTTTCTCAAGCATGCCACATATCTCTTCTTTCATATGCGTGGTTTGAAAGGGATAATATCTGTTTAGATAGGCCACAACCCTAATTTGGTGGAGGTAGGTATTCGTGGAGGCTAGCTTGGGGTTGGATTGAGCCCAAATGTGTGACATGAAGAGGACAGATTATCCTGCAAGGAGGCCACAACTATAGAAGTTTGCTTTGAATGTTTTTGTGAGGACTGACACTGTGTCTCATGCCCTAACCAGGAGCACATCCAAACAACAATGAATTTCCAGCTCTCCTTATATTTAGTTGACTAGATCCTTACAGATTCTTGATGACTTGTTAATAGCCCTAGCAGATCAAGGTTCTTCCACTGTTTGTCACCAGATTAAGAGGGTACATCTTGACTGCACCAGAATTGCAACTGTAATGAAAGGCAGTGTTAATGGATCTCCTAATTGGCAAGCCAATCTCGACCTTTTAATTATTGTACTCTCTCTTCTGCTCTGCTGAAGCATTTGATTATAACAATAACAAGAATTGATGAAGGGTTTTGCCCATCTTGGGGTTTTTCCCTGGCTTGTGTCATATCCTTGTGTTCTCTTGTCTTGGCTTGTCATCTGATTTGATTGTATATGTTCTTTCTTAAGTTGCTATTAATGTGATAATGATTCAGTGCTAATGAAAGTGAAATGGACTAACTTATGGGCTTATATGGAATTTGAAGTAACTATCTTAAGCAAGAACATGTTAACCGAAATTTAACAATGGCGTATCTAATTATGTTAAGTGTTTTATTATTGTGGTGTATTTGGATAGTTTTCAATTGAATTTCAGATTGTGGCAGTTGTCTATTTAATAGCAGAATTGAATTCATCCATGACAATTGTGGGGAAATAATGCTATGTGTGTGTGATATTGCAAGGGGTTGCAGCCTTGTTGCATCAACAAACATAACAAGCTTAGTTACTAATTATTGACTAGTGACATTCACGAGTATGATGTCCTTTTCTCTTAGTAGTTAAATACAAAGGTGACATAACCAACTATGTTCCCTCTATCTTAAATTTGATGAGAAGGAAGGTTATAAGTGTTACTTGTTCGTTGATCATATGAGATTGGACGTATTTAAGATACCAAATGCCTCCTATCAATATGGACTGTTGATTAAATAATGATTATATGATTGAAAATCTAACTTGTGCCCCATTGATTGATGATGATTAATACCTTTTCAAATTTCACATACAAATATGAACCAAATATAAATCAAATGGATGGTTAGCAAGCCATGCACACCTCTCACTTGTTAATATGTAGTAATAAAAGGGTTTCACTAAGTAATGCAATTGTCACAACCCTTTGAAAATGAAGAACACAAAACAACACCACAAGCCTCCTCAAATACAAAGCAACCACAAATAAATTATTAATTTAGAGAAACAATTAGAAGTTAAAATAAGAAACTTGAGATGCAAGGGAAAACTAATTCAATTATGCATGCTAAAATGTGATAAATTTTGGGATATATGGTTTCGCATGTCTGGAAATCATGCACATTGACATGTTTTAGTGCATTCCAAATCATGAAGTGGTGAGACCCATATCTCCCCTCATTCACCCCTTCCGCCATAACAAGATGGTCTACGTTCTTGAGGTTAGTTTGGAGGTGCATGACCAAACCTTCTAGTGCACATCATCATAGCAATAGATGGATCCAAAATAGAGTGCATCTTGCACATTAGACTACCTCCTTCGACCTTTGATGGTAGGAGAGTGAGACTTCCATAGCCCTACAAGGATCATATGGTTGGATCCCATCATGGTGCTTGACAACTATGACAATGGGCCAATGCCTTGGTTGCCCCTTTGCATTCAGTCATTAGGACTTAGAGACTTTGACATCATCCTCATTTCTCTCTCTTTCTTGATCAACACTGAGAGGTGTAGTTTCATATTCTCCCTCTATGTCACGACAGCTATGCCAATATTATATATCTTTTGGGTTTGGTTTTAGTTATACTTAGTGATTAGCTTATCTAGACACTTACCTAGGAAATACTTACTTTTGCTTTCTTTATCTTTTAGTAGTACCTATGAGCTACTTTTTCTCTCCCACATTGTTTGCACATTAGATGTATCTTTTAGTCCCATTGACCTACTTTAGTAGTCATTCTTTGGACATAAATACAATTTTCTTATTTTATCTTATCTTTGACATGAGTGCTTTGGGGCATAGGTTTAGTTGCTTATTCAACCTAAACTTGTTGGGAGCCAAATTGTTCGTTTTGTTCAATATAAAGTGGAATAAGCATCACAATTGTTCATTGGGCTTGAGAAGGAATCTCATTTGTGGATTTGAGGGTTGATTGAATGATAAAGAATATATTTTTCACTGTTTATATAAGCTAAATAAATAGTCTTACAACATCTAATAGAGATTGAGAACATCTATTGTTAAAGAAAAGCAAAATAAACCAAAGAGGTACATAAATAAGCTTCGCCTTTAACACATACATTCATAGTAAAAAAGAAAGGATGGCATCTTGTTTTTCTTTGTAATGAGCATCCTTTTGCATAAATATTTGCCATTTCTTCTTGTATATGATTGTGAGTGTGAATCAAGGCAAAGATGGTAGACCTGATATTTATATTGTTGATAATAGATATCACTTCCCAATTCTTCTTCGCAATACATCAACCAATCATTGTTAGTGTTGCATCTTGATTCATTGTCTCTAACATTGTGAACGACTTTCTCATTACCAACTCACCACACTTCTTTTTCCTATATCTTGATCATATTTGTAGCGACAGTTGAAGCCAACAACAATGATGGATCCAAGAATTTTTTTGATGTGATTCTAACTTGTAAGTAGGTTGTTTTCACTCATTTGGATGATCAACATTTTAATCCTTGCCTGCCAAAGCTAGTCCAACTTTAGTGTATTTAAATTTCAAGATGATACTTTGGTTCTTTTCACTGACTCTAGTATGTTAGTCCTATTAGGATTCCAAGAAACTCTTCTAGGTTGTAGCTCAGAGATGCTTGGTAACATATAAATTCAACTATTGTTGCAGGTTTAATGGAAGGAATGATGGTTTGATTCAAGCTAGCTAACTATTTCTACTTTGTTTCACTCCAAACATGCGTGAACACCCTTAGACTACAAGGCTTTATAACACCAAAGGCTCACAGTTTAGATATTAGGTGAACATGGAGAATACTAACCACACCAGCAGATGCACAAGACCATGTGATGGCCGGCTGCAACTAGTAAAGGAACCTTTAAATCTAATCTACTAATACATAGACAGGATGACAACTCTCTTGCATCAGATAGAAAGAAACCTGAGTAACCTATTCAGTAATGCATTCAACCATTTAACACAGTGATAAGATGATAGTTATCTAATGCTAAACCTCAAAAGATCAAGAACATAGCATATGAGGCATATGCTTAGAACAGAGGAAAATGGAAAGTGAGCAGTTAATAGCAAAAGACGCTTGTATTAGCTGAAAATGAAGACGAGACGCTGCAAGTGACAAAATATCTACAGTCTCCAGAAGTTGAACCCTTACATCAAATGCCAACCTTGATTACATCTTGTTTTTGGGTATTTATAGATTTACATTACAAGGGCACTTGGCCATTTAGGTATGGAGGGGTCATAATTGACAACCAACTGCATTCAACTACTTGATGGAGTCTCTGAACGCGTTTGCTTGCTTCAGTGAGTGAATCTGATCTGCTAAGGTGTTGCGCTGTCCCTTTTTGGCTGTTGGAGTGCTCGTACTTGTGGAGTCCATAACTGATGAATTTAGTTACAGAGTCGTGCTTGTCCTTTTCCCCTTTCAACCATTCTTTCTGTTAAATATGGTTGTTGGGGACTGACTGTGAATGGTACTGGCAAACTGGTTATCTCCTTCCTCGGGCAACAGAGTGGTCAAGGACGTGAATTGCATGGGCAAACAGACAGTTGGGACGAGAGGGAAGGATAACTGTCAGATCAGAAAAATGGACAGCGGAGGCTACTGATCGAGGCAAGAGCGAGGTGATTTGGGGTTGTCAGATTTGAAGCGGACAGATCGTATGGTCATCGGGAAACGGAGTCGCGCAAGAGTTTAATTGGCGGGACGGATAGGTCGTGCGGTAAATGGTATTTATCGCACTGCATTTGGGCACTAAGCGGTAAAAGCTCGGGGTCGTGCGATTCCATTTAGCAATCGACACGTAGCGGCGGATGAGAGAGAAAAACTGCTCTCATCGCGCGCTAACGTTCGATCATATTGTTGGCGCAATGGGAGCGAATGCCGTCAGATCTTTACGGAGATGATCGGACGGTGGGAAATGATCGAGCGGGTCACTTTATCGGGTGTGACGGGAGCTGTTGGATCGGCGGGGTGATCAACAGTAGGGATAGAGCGCGATGAGTTATGAAAGCGCGAAGTCCTATGGGTGAGGTTTTATGGTTTATTTGAGGTTTTGCGCTTGGGGCTAAGGTCAAAGGAGTTACTTCGTCGGATTTAGGAGACAAATAGGAAAACAGAGGTGGTGGATACTAAGCAGGGTAGGAAGAAAAGGAGGAATGACCAAATGTGAGCCCTCTTTTGGACACAGACCAAAAAACCATGGAATGTACCAGCCTAATGCCCATTGAGTCACACATGTCCACCAACTCTTTTGCCCTGAAAGCTGTTGCATTGTCTGAAACCAATTTGCGTGGACAACCAAACCTGGTGAAAATGTTTTCTGTCAAGAACTTCATAACAACCCGGTGATCAGCTTTCCTAGTAGGGATGGCCTCAATCCATTTAGTAAAGTAGTCAGTGGCTACTAAGATCCATCTATGCTGGCCACTGGAATGTGGATTAATTTCCCCTATGAAATCCAAACCCCACTATTGAAAAGGGCCACTGGCATGTATTGGCTTCAAGGGCAAAGACTTCAAATGCTGTTTTCCTTCAAACCTCTGGCACATGTCACAAGATTTTACAAATGAAAAGACATTAGAAAACAAAGTGGGCCAATAATACCCAACTCTGAGGATTTTGTGGGCTGTGGTTTTCCAATAATGATGTCCTCCACAGATGCTGGAATGGAACTGATGCATGACTTCCATAGATTGTTCTTTGTCCAAACATCTTAAAAGGATTCCAGATGGATCCCTCCAATACACCAAGTTTTCATGAATACAATACTTGGTTGCTCTGTGCTTAATAGTCCTAACCTGGCTAGAACTAAGGCCTGAAGGAACTTCTAGCTTCAACAAAAATTGAGCTATTATAGAATACCATTCACAAGAGGCTAGATTCTCTGCCAATGATTGGTGATGCCCTACTGTTACTTCTTCTGTTTGCCCACCTTCTGAATTTGTGCCTATCCAATTCATGTCCAACACCCTGCAATTTTCTTCAGCCATCAGCTTGGCAAGACCTTGACCCCTAACAAGCTTGGTGGGCTTCAATTCTATGTTAAATTCAATGAGTTTTGCAATCCATTTAGGCCTTCTTCCATCAACATCTGGCTGTGTTAGGACATCTTTTACGGAAGTAGATGGCATGTAGGCAATTACCTTGGAGTGCAGAATGTATATCTTGAAAGCTTTCAAGGATTTGATCAGAGCATAAGCCTGTTTCTCTATAATATAATAAGACTGCTGCAAGGGTATCATCGGAAGCAAAGGAGAAGACATGGAACTCCTTGCTATAGTCTGGGCTGATCAGAGTGGGAGCTTCCATAATATCTCTTTTGATGGCTTCAAAAGAACTTCTTGCTGCATCAGTCCATTTGATCTCTGATCCCTTTTTCAGCATGGAAGTGATGTGTTTTACCAATTCTGCAAAATTAGGGATAAACTTCCTTACAAAATTTATTTTGCACAGAAAGGATTGGATGTCCTTTTTTGATCTTGGGACAAATAGTGTCTGTATTGCTTTCACTCTTTCTGGGTCAATTTTGACACCTGTAGCAGAAACAATGTGTCCAAGAATAAAGCGAATTGTGACTTTTTAGGATTCACTGATATCCTAAACCTCCTGCAATTCAGAAACACTTTCTTCAAATGCTGCAAATGATCTTGATGGTTGTTGGAGTATACTGTTATATCCTCTAGGTAGATAAGGACAAACTTTTCCTTCTCTCCTACAAATGCTATATCCATAGCTGTCTGAAAGGTGGCTCCAACATTCATCAGCCCAAAAGGCATCTTGGAGTACATAAAAGTGCCCCAAAGAGTGTTGAAAGCAGTCTTTTCTTGGTCATCTGGATGTACAACAACTTGGTTACACCTTGAAAATCTGTCCAGGAAAGACATCACTTTGGCTCGTGAGACTTTCTGCAGCAAATGCTCCATCTTTGGCAGGGGATAGTTGTCTTTCTTAGAGCATTTGTTTAGGTTCCTGAAATCAAGACATAGCCTGATATCTCCACTTTTCTTCCTTACCACTACCAAGCTGGCTACCCACTTTGAATATCTCAGGGGGACTATGATCTTGGCAGCCAACAACTTCTTGATTTCTTTTTCAATCAGAGGGAGGAGCAAAGAATTTATGGGTCTCAGCTTCTGTTTGAAAGGAATGATGTCTTTCTCCAAGGGGATCTTATGCTGGATGATCTTTTTGTCATAAGTTTTAAGGTCGCTGTATTCCCAGGCAAAGACATCAACAAATTGCTTCATTAAGGTGCAGTATTCAGAACTTTGGGCAGCAGACAAATGGGTAGACAGATTTATATATTTTGGATGATCTGGACTCCTTATGTTATGCCTATGGACTGCAGACTGATCTTCTTTTTGGGAAATCTTATGAGGCACATCATTATGGTCAAACAGCTTCTCTAGAGGCACTAGACCTTTAGGTATATGATTGCTAGGCAGTTGAACAATACTGTCTTGGCCAATTCTATTCTTTAGCTGGGATTGGGGACATTCTTCCAAAGCTTCATTCTCTTGATCAATTTGCATTTTAGAGAATTTATCAATGACTTGCAGAAACCTATTTACTTCATCATCATCCTCAAAGACCTTCTAGTGCTGGACATTATCAGGCAAGGACGGTCTATATATTATCTGGACTACATAAACCAATTTAGGGGGCATGGGAGGGATGAACATGCTAGCAGACATAGCAAGAGAATCAACAAGCTGATTCTTGACTCTAGGAATATATGAGATACAAAAACTATTAAAAGAATCTTTGAGTCTCCATACCTCATCTCTGTATGCTTTCAGCCTTGGGTGCCTTGCTTGGAATGTTTTGTTCACTTGCTGAATAATGAGATCAACATCTCCAAACACCTTTATGTCTCTGATTCCTCTGTCTCTGGCAGCGTTCAAGCCCAATATCAGAGCCTCATACTCTGCTATCTTGTTGGTGACCTGAAAAGTCAGCTTAAAAGGTAGATGTATGTTTTCTTGTTTTGGAGACACTAGCACCACTCCTGCTCCTGTAGTTTCTTTTGAACATGCCCCATCAAAGAACATATCCCAAACTTGTGTCCCTTCCTCTTCGTTAACCTGGCATACTGGTTTCTTGATCTGCACCGAGGCCCTACTTTGTTTCACTCTAGACATGCGTGAACACCCTTAGACTACAAGGCTTTAGACCACCAAAGGCTCACAGTTTAGATATTAGGTGAACATGGAGAATACTAACCACACCAGCAGATGCACAAGACCATGTGATGGCCGGTTGCAACTAGTAAAGAAACCTGTAAATCTAATTTCCTAATGCACAGACAGGATGACAACTTTATTGCATCAAATAGAAAGAAACCTGTAAATCTAATTTCCTAATGCACAGACAGGATGACAACTTTATTGCATCAAATAGAAAGAAACCTGAGTAACCTATTTAGTAATGCATTCAACCATTTAACACAATGATAAGATTGATCCAGGTGGATATTGGTGGTCACCTGCCAAGTCCACCTGGACCCCCACCATTGTCTTTCTCAGCATTTTCAGTTTCCTTAATTGTAGCACAACTTACTATTTTTAGCAGGTTTTCGGGTCCTGAACTTCCGGAGCCGTTTTGAGGCCCTAAACGACGTTTTTTGGGGAATCCGGGGCAACATGGGTCCATGGAATGAACCCATGTTGCCCGTTCCAACAATGATAGTACTCGAATAGATCTTTCTAATGAGCTATTGTACGCGTCAAACGGAGATCATATGCTAAAGTTACGACCCCGGGAAGTTGATGTACCAACTTACCCCCAACGGGGCCCACAGTTTGGCGTTTCATCTCCTAGGGTTAGGTTTTGGAATGTGAAGGGTTTTTCCAATTGTTTTCTCAACACAATAAATAGGCCTTTCGAGCTCATTGTAACACAGTTTAGGAAGGATGTAGCCATCACATTACTGCTTCTTAGAGATAAGCTACCATCGCCCTAGCTAGTTTATTTCCATTCTGATTGTAAGCATATTTTAGTATTTCCATTAATGAAATGAAGTATTATTTCCACTGCATATTTGTGTATATGGTTATCTCTGTAATTTGTTGCGTTCCTGTTTAAATCCGGATCAGTGGTATCAGAGCGGTCTGCTTTTCTCTGTTTTTCTTTGCATGTCCCCAACAAGGTCGGGATATAAGGAGTTAGGGCTTGAACTGGTTGAACCTTTGCAAGACCAGCCTCGCAAATCCCGACGGCCTCCCATGGCGGACGACGAGAAGAAAGACGAGGGGACAGGAGATCCCATCAAAATCTTGCTCGAAGAAGCGCTCGAGCGACAACGGAACGCGATGATGGACAGCTTTGCGCAGATCCTTCAGCGGCTACCCAGAAGCGGCGCATCGGCTTCCAGCAGCTTCTCTTGAAACGCCACACCCTTTAAGGTACAAGTTAATTTTGAAGTCCCCATATTCGAGGGTTAGATAGACGCCGATTCCGTAGATAAATGGTTAAATCTGCTAGAGGGTTATTTTTCTGTTCATGAATTTTCGAGTCGGGAAAAGATTGTTTTTGCTCTTCTCAAAGCAGCCCCCCACGTCAAGGACTGGTGGGAAACCTACTGCGAGCAGAAGGATGAAAGTACTGGCTCACTATTTTCAGCCGCACCCACCTGGGACTCGTTCCGGAATGCCATCAAGGAGCAGTACTACCCTGTCGGGAGCTATGAGGATGAATACATAAAGTGGACCACGCTGCGGCAGGGAAGGGACCCAGACGTGCCGGATTTCACCAATCTTTTCCATACCCTTCGCACAAAGTTGGGTATCAAGGATTCGGAGCAACATTTGATACTCAAATACCGTGGCTGCCTGCACAAGTACATCCAGGAAGAAATACAATTCCTAAACATCCCCTCGCTCGACGCAGCATACCGGTATGCCGTCAAGGTCGAACAGAAGTTGAAACAAAAGAAGCGAGATTTTGGATCTGCGAATCCAAAGCAGGGGAAAAGTGCCCCTAAACCACAGAACAAAGGACAAAGCCAAGGCGGGACAACCCAAGACAACCAGCCGAAGCTACAAGCAAAGAACAGCGCCGTGAAGCCGAGAAAGGACACTGGAAAATG